>BOPN01007304.1:25000-40000 GCA_017312705.2 Penaeus japonicus | reverse complement strand
TAAATGTAGCGTCCTTGGATTAAGAGTGAAAGAATATCAACACAAAGTGAACACATTACTGTTAGTAACCTATGGGAGTTTCGATCTAAAGGACATCAGCAACATTCCCATATATGGCGACGAATGATAATAATGATCATTACAGTACTATAAAAACAGCATCGAAGAGAGCTTTCTGGAACATTCGACGAGTTCAGAACTTACTTAAATTGTGTTCGTGTGAGTTGTCAAAATGACCTCCCCTCACAATAATGAAGACAAAAACATCGGAAATGGTAAGTGTTGTAATTAATGTCATTCTTCGTATAAGTATCTTAATATATAGTAGTAATAATAAAGAAGAGTAATGTTGGTATTATAATAATAATAATTAGTAGTAACATTAGTATCTTCTCCCTTCTCTAATTACATGATGATTCTCTTACAATATTACTCACAGGTGAAACAGATGATACTGTAAATGAAAGACAACAATCACCTTCACCACAAGCTGGACCAAGTGGTTATCACCCACGTCAACAACAACAACAACAACAACAACAACAACATCAACAACAACTATATCAACGTGAGTATAATAATATTTACTAATATTATTACCTTCATCATATTGTTATTTTATATCGAGGTTATCAGTAATAATTGTATTTTAAATACTAATTCTGATTCGATATCTCTCTCTCTCAGAGGAAAGAAATGGATATACGAGGGTAAGACATCAGCATCAACATCAACGACGATCACTGTCACCACAACCAGGACCAAGCGGCTATCAACAACAACAACAAATAACAGAAGATAATCGTGAAGAAAATAGAAATAATGATGATGACGACAATGTCATAAACCCAAACCTGGTGAGTCAAAAATCTGCCTTTAGAGGGTATTACAACAAATATGTATATAACGTCCCGCCTAGTGTTACTAGAGATCCACTAGACATTCAAGAAAATATAAACACTTTTTTATCCAAGAAATTTTTATAAAGCATTCATCAATCCAAGACGTCAGTTAACCTCCATGAAAGTCTTTGGTCAAATGCAAATTACTTTAGTGAAATCTTCAACACTAGGTGAAGACACTTACCAGGATTTCTGGGTAGGATTCAGGGCACGAGTCATCACCGTTGATGAAATTTTCAATCTGCTTGAGAGATGGATTGAGCATCTCCATCGTAGACTCGAGACCATGACAAATGAACTCGAAGGGTCCGGTTTCATTATTCATAAGGTTAGGGGTTTACATATTAATGTAGCTCATCACATTCTTCAGCAAAGGTTAGGGTCGTTTGTACCATACCCAGCGGGTGTCCGTGGCAGTGAAAGTATATTTAACCCCAAAAGTAAAAATATGTCCTGCGTCATTCAATGCATTGCGGGTTATAGAATACATAAAGTAAAGGAAAAAACATCCTGGAGTAAAATTCTTAAGTCGGTCGAGTCCAATAAAATATGTCATAGACACGTAGACTTTATTGGTGTTTCTCTACCAATAAAGTGGGAGGATTTGGGGAAACTCGAAAGGCTTAACAAGGTATCGTTATATATCTATACCCTACAACAAGAGGACTCAGTTAAGGGTGGGAAAGGGAGATATCTACTCTCCCTTGCTAGAAAGGGAACGACTCGTTATCATGAAATTATTCATCTTCTTCTTCTCGGGGGTGAACACATAGCTCTCATTAAAGATTTCGAGACTTACTTTGTAAACCTCACTCGAAGAAAACCTATACCACCAGGACATTATCTATGCTTTATTTGCTTCTCTATAATGTCAGAGTCTATAAAATCAAAGAAATCACACATTTGTGATTGTGAACAAACTCAGACATTAAAATTCCCAACTCAAGGTGAGGTTCTCAAATTCAAAAATTACGGTTATACTTATCCACCCTCTCATCTCGCTTTCTTCGATTTTGAGACGGGTATTAGACCGAGAGGAGAAGAGGAGGAAGAGGAGGAGGAGGAGGAATTACCTTATACACCCATGACAATTGCTCGTCATTTCCCTCTCGCTTACTCTTATCTTATCATTAGTAAAGATGGACGAGTCGTGAAAAAACGAAGTCACCTCGGTCTCGACTCAGTCAATCATTTCGTAAGGTCGTTACAGCGTGACTGGCTCGAAATAAAGACTACCATCCCTTCTTACTCAATTAATATGACGGTAGAAATGGAACAGGAGTTTTTAAGACAGACTCATTGTCAGTTATGTCACGAACAATTCAGTAATACAAAGCGTCCACAGAGACATCACGACCACTCGCGCTCTCACAATAATTACATTGGTGCCTACTGCCCCCGCTGCAATTTTCAGTGTATCAATGCAAGGAAACACCTCATAGCTCTCGCTCACAACATGTCATTTGATTGTGCTTTAATTTTAGAACACCTAAACGAGGGTAATTACACCATCGACATATTAGGCAAATCGACAACCAACTTTTTTAAAGTTCAAATTGGTAATATCATATTTCGAGATTCCCTCGCTATAATGAATTCCTCCTTGGCAAGTCTCGTTGAGAGTCACATAGCCTCTAAATACAATACCGTTTACGCTCACGCCATGGTGGATTATTTGCCTAATAATGCGAGAGACTTCGTTTGTCGTCAGAAGCAGATCTTCTGTTACGATTACATAAATACGTTCAGTCGACTGCAAGAGACGTGTCTTCCCAATCGCTCGGCGTTCCGAAATACTCTGAAGCAGAGCGATATATCGGAGAGTGATTATCAACACGCTCAACGGGTGTGGGAAATAACTAATTGTCAATCGTTGGGGGATTATCTGTTGCTTTACTGTAACTTGGATGTCGGTCTCCTAGCTGACGTATACATGAAATACAGGAACACACTTTACGACTTCTACGGTCTCGATGTCTCCCATTACGTTTCCATTTCATCTTACTCCTATGATGCTTTTCTCAAGTATACGGGTACATCACTCGATTCCCCGCACGACCCCGATTTTTACCGTTTGGTTAAGCGAAATGTAAGGGGAGGATTCGTCACCTGTGTCACACCACATCTCGAGGCAACAATCGAACGTCCACTCCCAAATGGGTTAAAGAGACACATATTGTATTTAGACTTTAATAGTCTTTACGCAACCGTAATGTGTTCCTTTCTTCCCAAGGGTGGTATAATGAAACTGAATGCGGATGAGGTTGACAAATTTTTAAGGGTGGGGTTCATGAATCATAACACGGAGGGGGAGATAGGTTATTGGGTGCACCTAAACACCAAGGATATTTCACCAGACGTGGCGCGAGTAACGGATGAATTCCCCTTATGTCTCACCCATCTAAATATCGGGGAAAACTTACTCTCTCCTTATAGTAAGCAGATACTGCGGTCAGCTAATCATAAACTACCTTCCAAAAATTTTAAACTAGTGGCCACACATAAGGGAATGAAAGATCATCTCATCAGTCTCCCATTATTACAACTTTTATTAGAGTTAGGATTAGAAGTGGAACGCGTTCACGCTGTATACAAATTTAATCAATCCACATTTCTGAAACCCTTCATTGAACGCAACGTTAACGCTAGGAAAAATGAGACGTGCAGTATAAGGAATCGTGCATACAAGTTGATATCTAATGCAATTTACGGTCGGTCACTCATGTCGGAAGTGAAATACGGGTTGAAAGTTAGTTACGTTCAGACAGCAGAGAAATTTCTAAAATTAGTTTTTCAACCTTCATTCAAGGACGTGTTTCCTCTCAAGGAAGACAGAGTGTTATGTTTTAACAACAAATCCGTTATAAATATTAAACAACCCAATTATCTAGGTTTTCACATACTGGAATTAGCAAAAATGTACATGTACCGTTTCTGGTATAAGGTAGTCAAACAACACTACGGGGATAAAGCCAGACTCGCATACGAGGATACGGATAGCTTCATCTTTAGCATAGATACAGTGAATGAACTCCCCGAGGAACTCGGACATGGACCATTGTCCGAGTACATTGATTTCAGTAACTTCCCTCCTCTACATCCTTGTTACAGTAACGAGCGGAAGGGAAAATTAGGTTTCCTCAAATCTGAAACCGGAGCAACCATAATTAAAGAATCGATTGTACTGAAACCCAAAATGTACTCGCTTCTTCTCCATAAAAATGATGATCAGATCGCACGGTGTAAAGGCGTTCCAATTCACCAGCAGAAAGACCTCACCCATGTAACCTTTAAACGAGCATTGATGGGAGACTTACCTCCACCCATTGAATGCTACGGGATTCGCAACGTTAAGGGTCATATATCAACTACGCGCGTGACAAAGCATACTCTTTGTCACTTCGATGATAAACGTTATTACCTTGGGAACAATAACACCGTAGCCTACTTCCACCCAGACTATGAATGGCCGCAGATGGAGGAGAAGGAGGAGGAAGAGGAGGAGGAAGTTGATGAAGTCTCAAGTAATGATGATGAGGATGATGATAATGATGACAATGATGATAATGATGACAATAATGATATTGATGGTAGGGGAGGAAGAGAAAATACCGATTTTTGGGGTAATAGACGAAAACTTTTGAAAAAACTGTTTGCAAGCGGTACTAAACAAGAGAGAAAGAGAAAAGAGAATACACAATTCTCCCACTCTAGCAAACGGAAAAGAGTGACATAACAGTATAAAGCAAATGAATTATTCATTGATATGTATATGTGTTTCTATACATATTTTATTGAATATATTTTCTATACAAGTATTGATAATAGTAGTAATGTTAGTAGGGAAAAGATTATTAGTATATTACATTGTAAACACTTCTAATATATATATGTATTGTAGTTGTACGTGTCTTTTTATCTTATATCTTAGTTGTTTTTTTTTTTTTTTTTTTTTTCATAGTATTATTATCAAAAAAATTTATGTATTAGTAATAAGCAATGTGGATGAGGATGTATTTCCTATATGTAAACATTATGAAGTAACTATGTACCTTTCTTATATGTGTATGTAAATAACAAAAATAAAATTATTATTCTGTTTATACAAATCTTTAATTTACCTACCTATATCTTCATTATGGGAAAATAAATAAATAATTGAATGAATAAATGTCCCATGTCTACATGGTGGAAAAAAAAAGTATATATACATATATATATATGAATAAATGAATAATTAGAATATATGGATATGTTTCTCACACGTGTTCGTGTTAAATAAATATTGTGTCTATAGCATTCCCCGACTTAGTCGTCTTTTACATCGGGATGGGGAAGGTATACTCGGAACGTGACTTGCATTTATTCAGAGACCCGGCGCGCATTATCATTGCTGGGTATACAAACTCTGGTAAAACACACCTGTGTACAAAATTGGTCGAAAAATATCATAAACAATTTAATAGGATAGTTATATGTGGGGTATCCTCACACCCTTTACAAAAGATTCCCATCCTTAGTGACAAAATTGAAATTTACGAGGATATCATAAATCCGATTACGGAATCCCAATCACCCTTTGTCGATTCCGAAGGACAGATTCTCCAAATTTTAGATGATAATTTCCTCGAGTCGGCAAACTCTCCCACCGTTGTCAATAATTTTATCAAGGGGAGACATAAAAACTTATCAGTAATTATGGTGACTCAGAACATATTTTTTCCTGGGAAATATGCAAGGACAATCGCCCTCAATACTTCTCATTATATCCTCATGAAGAACAGAGATTTATATCAAATTGAGTGTTTGGGTAGGCAATTGTATGGTAAGACCGAAGCTAAGAAATTTGTAGAAATTTATAAAAGAGTGGTTTTAAGACAACCTCACGGTTATCTGTTGTGTGATCTCGCACCGAACACACCCAGTCAACTTCAATTGCGTACACATATTGTAGGTGAGCCACCGTGTGAAAAAGTGTTCTTATTATGAACAATACACTCAAGAGATTATACGATGATATATCACATCCTTCCGGTCTTGGTAGTATTAAAAAATTATACTCTGCAGCTAAAAGAGTAGATACGTCCATTACCCTCAGAGATGTAAAAACCTTTCTTGACAAAAATCGTACGTATACTTTACATAAACAGACAAGAAAACGATTTCCTCGTAGGAAAATCCTAGCGCCGAAACCGCGTGTTATTTTAACTTGTGATCTTGCCGATTTCTCTATCTTAAAGAGATATAACGGTAGTGTAAAATACGTATTGTTTTGCGTAGATGTCTTCAGTAGATATTTGCAAGTAGCTACGTTGAAAGATAAATCCGCTAAAAGCACTCTTATCGGCTTACAAAATATCTTGGAGTCTGATGCATCTAAGGGTATTTCCCGTCTTTTTACCGATCTTGGAACCGAATTTTATAATGGTGCGGTTAAGAATTACCTGACAACGAAAAAGATAAAGTTGTATTCAAATTTTTCGCGGGAAATAAAAGCAAGTTTGGCGGAAAGAGTCATAAGGACAATAAAGGAAAAAATATATAAATATTTAACCCACAAAAACACATTAAAATATATTGATATTCTACCCCTCCTAGTACAAACATACAATTTAACACCTCATGGCGGACTAGGTATGAAAACACCTTTGGAAGTTCATCGTATGCAGAGGTATAATGACATTAGGAGTCAGTTTCGTTTAATGTATTTAAATAAGGGTCAGAAGAAACAAAGTAACAGTGGTAATCTATCAGTGGGAGATGTCGTACGCCTTCAACTTCTCTCCCGCACGCAGTTTAAATTCAACAAGACTTACCGAGTTAATAACACCGAAGAGTTGTATCGAATTACGCGCGCAGATACATCTCAAACAATCCCGGTCTACTACCTCGAGGATTTGGCGGGAGAAGCAATAGAAGGTATCTTTTATAGAGAAGAGTTGATAAAGTCCGCCATACCCGAACTGTATCAGGTAGACATCTTAAGATCACGAATCGAAAAGGGGAAGAGGAAATACTTTGTACACTGGAGAGGATACCCTAAGAAATTTGATAGTTGGATAAACGCTAGAGATCTATCAAGACATGAGTGGTAGTACACCTCTTTTAATTAAAAACAAGGAGTTAATAAACCTCCTCGCCCATTCCTCCCCGAAATTTAGGAAATCGTTATTACAAGGATTAAAGACGAAAGAGGTTAACTGTATTTCGGAGATACTCACAAATTTTCTAAAAAACAATCTTACTAATAGCGCGAGTATTGTCAATAAACTCGCAAAATACAAGAACGATATTAGAGTAATTGCTCGAAAAAAAACACCACTTTACAAAAAGAAAAGTGTATTATTATCTAGAAGGGGAGGTAATATTTTATCAATTATCTTACCCCTGGCAACGAATCTTATTTCCAGTCTTATAGGATGAAAGAATTCTGTATTGTCCCCGTAGAAATTGCTAGTAAATTCCTAACTGGTAACTCCACCCACGCGGAAACAGCTACGTCACCATCCACCACCCAGAACAATTACCCTCGAGCAAAAAAAAAATCAATATTTTCCAATGTCGAATCATTAACACCTGCTTATATTGCAGACCACTCCCCTCCCACTTCCACCCCTCCTCCTCCTCCTCCCGGTGTACTTCCGGTACCGCCACCTTCAGCTGTCTCCAATACCATTAAAAGAAATCCCTCGCTAGATGCCGTAATTAATGTATCGTTACCTTCAACTAAAAAGGAATACGCAAGGTCAATTATAACATTACTCGATGGAAAGCCTAATATTGTTTGGGATGATAGGGGAAATCTCATGGGTCCCTTTTCCGGTATAAATGTAATAGACGTTATAAAATCAATAACATCGAAAACAAGGTTACTCACTTTGGATCAAGTCCCTCGCGTAGCTTTGTTGCTTAGAATGGCGCAATTCCCGCTTGAAATTCTACCGACAGCCTTTTTAAGAAAGTATTCTATTGGTGGAGGAAAAGGTAATAGAATCATCCCAAGAAAAAAAAAGAAAAAGATCGATGTAAGGAGTAAAGGAATAAGTTTCTCAAACTGGGAATCGTATAACTAGATAAAATATATAAATAACGGGTGAGTACAAACAAACAAACAAACAGCAATGGTCGATATTTTCAATGGATATACGCGCGCACGCGTGTGGGTGGTGATACGGGACAGGTGAGAGGGGTATAAAACCAAACAGGGTCTGACTGAACGTGGCTATTCGACCTGACACGTTCAGACATGATGGAGGACATTGATCCCTTAGCGCAGACCGTAGGAAGAGTATCCGATTCCAAGTTTAGAAGCAGTCAACACTTCATCTTATATAGCGTAAATGCTATATCTATCGAACCATACGGTATTGCCAAGTCTCTACAAAATGAATACGAGTATGAAGAAATTCATCGGAAGAGGAGACGTCTGTACAATTTGCATCGGGCCGATGTGACTACTCGAGGGAAACCAGGATCTGTTATTCCACAATACCCACCGGCGGGAGAGGATGGTCCGTGTCTCATCGCCTGTGTGACTCAGTTTGGATTCGGCGAACCCTTCGAAGATAACAGCAAGGCCAAGACGATCGTTACTACGTCAAAGGATGCACACTATGTTAACGGGTTGAAGGAAGATACAGTGGAAAATAGACGACGTTATTTTGAAAACATTATCAAACAAGTAACCCTTATAGCGATGGGGAATAGGGACGTTTACAAAATTATCGTTCCTAGCGGGTTTGGAAGACGAGGTCGTAGAGATGATGATGATAATGATGACGAGTGGCGTACTCATTATCTACCAGTGTTGCGTAATATGGCTGATAGACTGAAGGCTTTTTCAATTGATGTTGTGCTTGTGACATCTCCTTAAGAACCCTGTGATGTTAATGTTATTAATGATGATAATAATTATAAGAATAAAAAATGTATCACTATGTAATAGATATTGATATTACTGATAAGTATATAAGATGTATTATACGGTAATATATATTATGTTTATCATTAAGAAACTAAAAAAAAAAAAAAAAAAAAATAACACTTAGTAATAGATATTAAGATTAATATTGGATATGTCATTGTATTAGAAGTACTTTGTAATAATAATATTATTATTAATAAAATATTAGTGAAAAGGATGTGTGTATAAATATCCTTTCTTGTTTGTCTTGTTTTAGTTAACGTTAAGACCATGGCGAGCGAACATTATATTTACCTCAGTAGCATAGGTGATCGCGATAAATATGATAATAAACCATGGAAATTTACAAATCGAATAAATCCACCTATACGATTGGATCCTGATACAGAGTATGAGATTGGAATGATCAATTGTTTATATCCAAAATCATATTACAGTCTTTTACAAGGAGATTATCTCTCAAGAATTGAAGTGTGGGTAAGATCACATGATAATATCTTGGAGCATTTTTACACGTATACACCTTTTACTGATATTGACGTTGGTGATACAGCTTATATGATTGAAAGAGTGAACGAACAGCTTACCAACGCACTTGAAATAAGTTTTGGAAATGATTTTAATCGCTATTTTACACCTCGTAACTTTTTTAGTTATAATAATGATTTAAAGAGAGTATATATTACGTTAAAAAAGGGTATCTGTAAAGATCCCCACCATTTCTGTACTATTACATTTCGCTTTGGTTCTAGAATGTCTGATGCAATGGGGTTAGAAAATTCATCTAGTTATGAGGTGTATGGGTTCGGCGGAGCGGAACAGAGTTACGTCCCGGCACCTTTTCGTCCGCGTGTGGATGGCGGCGTTGATTTTATCCTGATATATGCCGACTGTGTTACGCCCACGAGATTTGGGGGACAAAGAGTGAACCTCCTGGAAGCTATGACCATGGAAAGAACTGGTGGTTCCGATTTCCATAGGATTGCTTACAAAACTCTAAATAAATCATTTCTAGATGAAATTGCCGTAACAATTAACGATCAGCAGGGTAGAACGGTTCATTTTGGAGTAGGAAATTCTCTAACTCTTCTGTTACATATTCGTCCCAGATAGAATAGTAAATAAATACGACGGTCGTAGGGATAATGCGGTTAGTCATTCTTAAACCATCAATCAATCATGAGGGGTGGTTTCACACCTCCGTCTCGCGAAGAGTTTGATTCTCTCTTCTTACAAAAGTCCCCTATTAGAGGAGCGGGGTATGATGATATTGCAATTTTCCATCCACCTCCGCGAACGAGGAGGGGGGGAGGTATATTCAGTATCCTAAGTGGGATAGCTAAGAAGGCAATTCCTTTCTTAATTAAGAATGTCGCCCCCGAAGCTATGTCTATGGGGAAATCGGTATTTAGTGATGTAATGGAAGGAAGGAAACTACGTGAGTCATTAAAATCGCGGGGGGTACAGGCATTGAGGGGGGTGGGGGAAAGAATTATTGGTCGAAAAGGAGGTGGTAATAGACTATTGAGGAAGGGGAAAGGGAAGAGAAAAACAACTAGTAAGAGTAAAGGGATGAGGGAGAGGAGGAAGAGGAGGAAGAGAGAGGTTAACCGCCCCTTACCGTGTTATAAAAAAGATATATTTTCAAAATTGTCTTTAGTTTAGGTTTATCCACAGTCGTGAACGGTATGGATGTGGAAGGAGGTGGGGTTCAATCCCCTTTCAATGATTACCTGGCGTCAATCACAGAAAGTTTCCCACGCGTGTCACGGAAGCGCGTAATTGAGAGTTCCATAAGTAGTCGACGCAAACTCGATGTATTACCTGTTAACCTAGAAGGTGATAATGGAGTTAGGGATAGTTACATTGAATTCAGGATACCGGGGGTTGACGGTCAACTTCTCGATCTGTCAACATTATCGATTGATATGAAGATAACATTATCAAAAGAGGATGGGACGACTTTGACAGATGTCGATCACGTAGTGTTGACTAACGGTTTGAGTAATACTTTCTTTAAGAGTTGTACTTGCTATTTGAATGAACAGATGGTGGAATCCAATGCACTGTATAATTACCACAGTTTTATAAAAATGGTTACTACGATTTCACCCGATCGAATTGCCACTCTCGGTCGAAGTTTATATTACTTTAAGGATTACAACGGGAGTAAGGGTATAATAGACACCTATACCGACGAGTATTTCACCGGTGGAAATAAGTTGGAGAAGGAGATAATCAAACGATGTAAACAATACGGAGTTTCGTTGACTGGACCTTTGCTGTTGGATCTAGCGAGTTTAGATGCTTATCTTCTCGATGGTACAGACGTACGCATTCGATTGGAAATGGCCAATAAAGCGTGGGTTATGAATACCCATCTAGATGGACAAAACTATAAGATTAAGATTGATTCGGTTAGATTACTGATCGATCGCGTTATTCCACACGCGTCTGCCATAGCATCGATGAATAATTCGCTACTTACTGCTCCAATGCAATATACGTACAATAGAACGTTGTATAAGACTTATATTCTCGGATCCAATCAAACAAATCTTCTCGTTGAATTACCCTTTTCGCAAATTATTCCACAGAATTTGTATATGGCAATAGTTGACATGAATAGTATGAATGGAGCTTATGATAGGAACGGATTATATTTCCAACACGCCGATCTGAGTAATACTCACATAACGATTAACGGTTCAACGGTATATAATATTCATAGCGACTTCCCTAATCATACGAGTTCACTCTATTACGCAACATTGGAGACGCTAGGGTTAGAAAATGATCACACACTTGCATACGACGGATTTGTAAAAGGAAGAACTATATGCGCATTCAATTTCATTCCCGAAGATATAGAGAATGGAATTCCTCTTGAGAAATCGGGTAATATGCGTATCAGTCTTACTTTTAAAGAGGGGGTGAATGCAAATAGAGTCATTATATTCTTTGCTAACACGACGGGTGTTATTGAAATAGATGCACATCGCCACGTACGTTGCATTGTTCGTGCGTAAACGAGGATGAACGCGTTAGAGATTGAGCGAGGGTTGAAAGGTACACTCGGTGACAGGGTGATATTTTTGGGGTGCTTTCTAGAGGATGAACTCGCGATAGTTTTAGAGAATTCGAGAAAAATGGGGAAGAGTAAACCACTGATTCTTATTGTCAATACAGTTTCAACAGGAACAGCCGACGATGTTATTGGACATTGGTTTACGATATATATTAATTATGAAACTTTGACGTTGTGTTATTATGATAGTTACAATCTGAATCCTAGAGATCATTCAATGTCCCTTTATAGGTTTATACAAAGATCCCCACATTTAACTATTCGAACGATAGGGTATCGATTACAGGGTATGTTTTCGCTAGTATGTGGACTATATGCCATGTATTTCTGCTATTTATTTAGTCACTTTGACTTAAAGACTGTTTCCCGATGTATTAATAGTATGTTTATGAAGAATCAATTCTTATATAATGATAAGATAATACTTAGAGTTACTTATAGGATTTTTGTGTTACCGGAATGTTCGAAAACATTTTGTCTAACCGATGGAATATATAGGGGAGACAAGCGGAAGTTGAAGTGTGTTCATGTCTATTGTAAATCATTTAAGAGTAGGATTAATTAATTGATGGTGTCATGATAAGTAGATATATACGCACCCCTGCGTGAAGTGAAGGGATTTTTTTTTTTTTTTTTTTACTTTATATGGGCGTACTTCACCTTACCTAATTAAGTGTGAATGCCGTATTTTATCCCCAATTGTTACTATATCCCTTGGTTTGGAACGGAAAACGATATAAAAACGGAGTCGAGTGTCGGAGAGACAGCACTTCAGAGGTGATACCATCATGGAGCTACACGTTACTGAGCGTAAGTCTTGCTACTTTTATTGAACTTTCTAGTATTATTTATAAGTGTTTATGTTGTTGTCGTTTTTTTTTTTTTTTTTTTTTAATGTTGTATTGTTTGTGATTTGATTTTTTTTTTTTTTTTTTTTTTTTTTTTTGCTACGGTTATTATTAATATCAGAGATATCCATATATATGTATACATACGGATGATACTAATACATATAAATAATAGGTATATGAAATACAATCATATGACGTTGATGTGTGTAAATTTATTCCTATTTTCTTTCAGACGGAAAGGGTGGTGGGAAGCATATCCGAATAACCTTCCCTGACACCACCCCTCCCCAGGAGTATTACCTGGGAAGGGATGATTGTAGGAATGAGGGGTGGAGTGATGGGAAGAGGAAGAGGAGGAAGGAATGGGGAAATGAAGGAGACGATGATGATGATGATGATAATGACCCCGACGCAACACCGGATGTGAGATCTCTTATAAATCGATCAATCTGTACAGGAAATAATAGTTCCTTCCCCTGGAGCGGATCAAGTAGAAGAGGAAGAGGAGGAGGACGGTACGTGGGATCCCCCTCCCTTCTGAGGACATCTCCTCGATCCCCCAAACCAACTTCGCGACGAAAACTCTTCAAGAAGCAGAGGTTCTGTAGTCAGGATTGCGACAGTGGTAAGGGAGAGAGTGTGGTGGATTTAACCAGTCCCCCAAACAGTAATGGGAAATTTAAAGACCCCGAAGATGATTACTTCAATGGAGAGTAGGTTTGGTAATTTTTTTTTACCTCTGCTTACCAAGGGTAAGTTTCTCTACCCGTAATAAAGAGAAGCCTTGTAAACAAAACCTAATAAAAAAAATATAATATAAAATAAATCTTTTATTTACCGGTTATGAACTGTATTATATATATATATATATATATTTCCTTTACACATATATAACATATTGATAACCTTTCAATACAAATGAACATGTGAGTAGTTTGTCTGAATGGAAACAAGGAAAAGAAAGAGAGGTGATAGTCTATCGATAGCTACCATGAGACGAAGACGTGTCAACAAACGTGACAGTTTTAATGTGAAAGAGTGTTTACACAGAAGTGGAATTTTTAAACGTTATTTACAGGAATATCAGGATAAACTTTCAGATTTAATGTTACATATTATATCCATTGAAGAAAAACTTTATGTTAGACAGAAAAGGAAGTTAAAGTTTATTTGGTCTCTGTCAAATATAGAGAAAAGACTAAAGAAGTTATATATATAATGTATATTGTGTTTTAAATAAATGAAGATTGAAACGAATATTTTTTTATTTATTCCCATCCTTATTTATTTGTAAGATATGGAAATAAATTTACTCTCTTTTTTTATTAATTAATACGTGTATTTGAGTGACCATGAATAACCAACCCCCCCCCCCCCCCCCCCCGCGTCCTCGTTTTTTCCCTTTTACTCTCAATGTCAGTCGACTCTGACCGTGCGTATAGGTATGTGTGTGAGTGTGTGCGTACGTAACGTGTAGCAATCCTTTATCGATCGGAATGATTCTGCAGAAACATGTTACAGACGTAAGCAATCGATTGATTGCGACATACCTGTACGAACATGTTACCCATGAGAAAACATACTGTGTCCATTCAATACACATGAGTCATTATATCCTCTCTCTCTCTTCCTTTATTCATTCATTTTTTCATACCATTTAACGTACCTATAATACCTTTAATTATAATGATACTATTTGATAATGTACACCTTCATTTATTCAAGTTTAATTACTATTTCAGTTACGATTTTAAATTATCCTTACCTTTCGACACTTTAAGACATTATAGAAATACTTTATACCCATGTACGTATATAACTTAACCAGAGCCTTTGATACCCCCACGAATATACCCAAAGATTAAAATTAGAGGGAAAAAATATTACATACCCCTACTCCCTTAAAGAAAAGAAAATAAAATAAAAGAAAATGACATACCCCTACCCAATACCCAAGGAGAAATCAATAATAAACATACCACACCCCTGTTCCCCCCCCCCCCCCCCCCGGAAAAAAATCAATAATATTATAACCCCCCCCCCCCCCCCCCGAAAATAAAAATCAATAAAAAAATCAATAATATTACATAACCCACCCCGAAAAATAAAAATCAATGGAAAAAAATCAATAATATTACATAACCCACCCGAAAAATAAAAAATCAATGAAAAATCAATAATATATTACTCCCCCCAAAAAAAAAAAAAATCAATGAAAAAAATCAATAATATTAC
>BOPN01007304.1:10000-17500 GCA_017312705.2 Penaeus japonicus | reverse complement strand
TATAACATTTAGGGGTTGCACTTTTCAATTTAGATATTACGCATTTCAGCGAAATTGGGGCCGCGCGCAGGCGGACGAGATCCACGCACCTCGCTGACCTTAAGTGATCAGAGTTTCCTTCCAAATCATAATCAAATTTATGTCTTTAGGTGCATCAAGTTCCCCGCTGACCTTAGATACCTTTATATCGCATGTAGCAAGTTCTTTGCTGACCTTAGGCACCTAAATATCGCATATAACAAGTTCCTCGTTGACCTTAGAAACCAAATTGAGGTCGGAAGTCTTTCAATACTTCTAGTTCCTCACTGACCTTAATGGCCCACAAAGTAATGCCCGTGTTTCCTCAATAAGCATATAAATGTTTCATGAAAAACATTATTATACTTTCCATCAAGCTTCTGTTGTGTTGCTGTGTTTGTGTTTTTCGGAATGTCTAAAAAAAAGTTGCGAAGTGGTAGTGAATCTCTAATTAAGGAATCTGGCCAAAGCAATTCTTTACCATTAAGGCCACTCACAAAGGCTAATATTTTGGCATGATATAATTCGCTGAAAGTGTTTGATGAAAATCCAAACGTTTCTGGACGACAAGTTGCTTCGAAACTTGTGATTAAAATTGAAGAATTATATCAGAAATTTGGACTGAAGGCTATTACTAAACTAAATGCCATCACAAAAGTACTTAACATAAAATAAGAATATCATTATACACAAAAGGAGAGTTTGAAAGCTTCGTTTATTGATACTGAATTCGTATCTTTTAAAGCCAAAAGACAACCGAGAGAAGTGCTACAAGAAGACATCGAGCGGTACGAAGCAAAGTTAAATGGTAATGCTGGATCCCTTGGTTCTGTTGACCGTAAAGCTGCTAAAAGGAAGGAATTCAGGAATAAGAGGAAACGTAGGCTGGCAAATAAAATGACTTGAGTGTGATCCAAGAATATGCGAAGACGATACAGATGATGAATATGACCACGGAAACCAATCTTCCCCAACCTTAGAAGATTTATCCATTCTTAATGACTGCCAGGAAGGAAGTGGAAATACACCACGGAAGAAATGTAACAAATTTGATGGGACTTCTGTCGTGGAAACTGCATTGCAATGGAACGTCTCCAGTGAAGCTGTACAAGAGATACTGATGTCTTTTTCTCTAGTAGTAGGTCTTGACAGCAGATTGATTCCTTCAGATACTGCCGAGTTCCGCAAGAAAAAGGAGGCAACTACTGGTAAATGAGATGACACTCTAGCTTTATTGAAGACGAGTTGCAATGCGTATGTGCTACTGTTTGATGGGAAAGAGACCGATGAAGTCGTGCTGATCTCTGGACTGTCATCTGATGGCGCAGTGAAGACAATGCCTCTGGAAATCATGTCTTTCAAAAATAATCCAACTGGTAATTATCTTAAATTTCAATTTCATTAAATTCATAGATATAAACTAGAATCATACATATAGATATAGACATCTTCAATAAAAATATTGTATAGACATCTTCATTAATGTTAATGGTATTACCTGTTACTAATTATTCCTCTCCCATATTTTTGGTAAAAGACTTGGTGAGCATCTGGCAAATCTGCCTTTGGACCACAAAAAGGTTATAGGACTAGTGTGCGATACAGCGATTGTTAACTCTGGCACAGGAAAAAAAAGGAGGATCTTGCTTCTGATACCAGGAAATAATAGATTCGCCCTGTTTCGTAGTGATGTGCCGAATTCATTCCCAAGAATGCATTGCTGGGGAAGCTCTTAAGATGTTGAATTCTGCACTTTTTCGGTACATCAACCTTTGAGATAGGCTCTTCTTCAACGGTGTCATCTTTAAAAACAATATGCCATAACCTCAGGGAATTAACAGAAGTGATTGATTTTTTTTGAGGATGTAAATGATGAGGCCCTTTTTTAAGTGGCCAATTGACATTTATGCCATAGACGGGGAACCATTCATGAAGCACATGGCAGACATGCAGAAATTCTTTTGTCTTCATGTGTCCAGAAAAAAAAAAAAAAAAAAAAACGTGATATTGCTACGAAATTTGTGCCAATTGGTGTTAGGTGGTTAGGTTATTTGTGTTCGTAATTGCATGTTTGTATATCACTTAATGTTGCACTTGACAAATTAGAAACTACTAAAAATGCTGATTTGCCATCCAAGACAAAAGTTGGCTTGAAAGACAATCTTATTAGATGCATGAGGACATTGCAAAAGAACCCTACTGTTGTCAAAGGTATCTTCGAGTTCTCCAAGATCCATTTCCTTTGCTGGCGAAAAGCTGTAAATAGTACTGGGCCAACAATATTTCAGACAACAGTTGGGACATCTCACATGTATGCAGAAGTAAGAGTCAGATTAGGGTTTGACAAATCCTACTTTGCATGCATCAATAGACATCTTCATAACGCAGATGGCATTTTTATGGCACTCTCTCACAATGCTGACTGCTTGCATGAGGTATTTGGTATGCTGAAAATGGGATTGGAAAAAGGCTGGATATACAAACCAGCCAAGCTGAAAGATCGAATTCGGTACAATTTTTCCAATGAGTTATGCAACCTCAGCACAGAAAAGTTTGTGAATGTCCCAGGTTTTTCGGAACAGTCCCCGTGAATTTGAAAGATTTTCCAAAAATCACCAATTATTGAAATACCCTACTGTAGGGGGACCTTTTTTATTACCTTTTTAATTAGTTACCACATTGGCCCTACACTCGTTTGAAAACTGATGTTATTTGTAAACTTGTGGCAGGTTTCGTTTAGAGTACAAGGCATCCCCTAACAACTGGTATTGGTTTAACCCATTGCATAGGGTGTCATGACATACATGACACAGGAGTCTGGCCTGACTACGAGCATCATGACGTTCGGGGATTCACCGTTATTTTATTGTGCTCTCGGTAATGAGTTATGATGAAAATTGCATTCATAATTACTATAATTGCCATAATTTTAAGCAAAATGGGTTTCATCTAACATCCAAACATCTGGGGAGTTTGACAGCTTGATGAGTATGGTGAACAGAGGCAACCACCAATTCTTGTTCCTAATGCTGTAACTGAGGCCATTCATCCTGGAGTATCCTGCATTCTTCTTCAATCATTGCCGGATCAGCTTTTAAGGCATTTCCAGAGTATTCCATTTTTCTTGGCGGCTAGTACACCAGCGCGTCACGATACGTTTTCGTGACGTCAGATTACGTCACACTTCTCATATTGGCGATCAGAGGAGCCCATCCTTAATACCTTTGTTTTTTCACAGTTTATAAGTCAGAGTTCTAAATCAACAAAATTTCAACATCTACCTGATGCAGCACTGGTTCTTAGAGAAGCTTACTGCAATAGAAGATTTGCTGTTCCAGCAAATGGTATTTAACGATCTTTTACGGACCTCTTTGCGCTCAGTGGAAACAAAGACGGCGAGAAAGAAGTAATTACACAGAAAGAGACAGAGAAATGATAAGAGAGAGGCCTAAACTAGTTTTGAATGTGATTCGTTCAATACAGCACTTTCTTTTTTCCTGCAGTATAAGAAAAAAATAATGGGAATGAGTAATTCCATGTGGCGTTTTGGTTATCTTACCTTCATCCAAATAATGTGATTCTGATGTTCAGAAGTTCAGAATATCAAAAAATTGAGTATACTTTTCCATCCATAAACTTTTTCTAGGATGAAACATACTTCTACTCACAGTTCATAAAACAACCTCTATTATTTATATGATATTATGGGCTGCTTTATATTTCAAAATAAAAACCCAAAATTTGATTTCAGCAATTATCATTGCAGTACTTTTCATCGTCAGCATAAAGATAATGAAAAATAAAGGCTTTATTTGCAGCGTCACAGTCCTGAAAGCATTTCAACTTCGTGGGCGGAGCATAAGCACTGTCGGGCGTACGACAGCGAAAGTGTCGTACTGCTCGAATAAAACCAGCCGTCACGCTCACAGAGCGATCCGTGCCTGTGTGGCGCTCCTTTGAAAAATACATTTTACAATTATTTGCTTGTTCCTCTAATGTAAAACACTTTTGAGGTCATAGGACACGACAAATACATTGTTTCTAGTTTGCTTTAATTTATTCATATTGGCATGTAGTATGATGTTAACATCATACTACTTTAAGCATGAAAAATGTTTATTTCTTCAAACAGCAGTTGTGCAGATTAGCAGTCAGTAAATAGATCTGATTTGTGCAAATATAGAATGCATTCCATGACACATCAATCAAAGCAAAATTTATTTTAGGCTTATTCACCTAGGTATGCCATACTTACATATGTTTACATGATATTTATATTGCAACAAACGTTATCCTCGCATATTGTGCTTGCATTACAGAAGTAGTGTTGAAAATTGATATCACACAACACACTATTTTCTAAAATTATAGGTTATCACTGTAAATAAAATAAAGTCAGGTATTTTATTGTTTTACATGAGTTACCGACTTGATTTACTTCAATTTTCTCTGAGGAGACCATTTGCTCCCCATCAAATCTAAACAAATTCAAACGTATTACTTTGATTGTGACCATATACTTCAATAGACTTTAATTACCAGTCTGTCCTGAGAATTAATATAAAAATCCATCCAGTACACTTTTTGCTCTTATTTGAATATTTTTCATGTCAAACACTTAGTAAGTTCAATTTTTTTACGAGTTAAAAAGTAAATATAATCCAATCCAAAGAATTCAAACAATTATTTATCACCCATTTAACAAAGCTACACATGGTGGTATTTGTTTTACATTTTCATGCATGATTTGGAGTCTCAAAATATGTAATATACTATCCATTATAATCTTACTTCGTTGTTCCATAAATTTTGTCGTTAACCGTCTTTAATAATACTCTTTAAACGGCTGAATGAGAAGACATAAAATAAAAATCAGGAAATATTTGGCATTTTCGCCATTCGGCGGTGGTTCGCGCATGCGTGTTGGCGCCCCTATTGGATAGGTTGGTACGCGTGGGCGGGTGGAGCTCTTTGGCAATAGAACTTGAAGTATGGCAGTAAGCTATTGCGAGTTTTGGCAATCATTGCAGATAAGGACGCTGCAGATAACGGCTTAAGATTATTGAAATGTATAAATAGTTTTTCTTTTCTTTTCTTTTCTTTTCATCAATCCTCAATTAAAAATTTCTGCACTTCAATTTAATTTTTTTGCACTGGCGAATATTAATTTTTCCAACCACTTTACTCAAAGGAACAATTATGCAATCGTTGCTCCCCATTTGAACGTTGTGGTGACGTAGCACTTTCAACACATTTATTGGGTCTCGTCAGTGACTTTATAAAGCATGATATTTAAATATATATCGAATTCTCTCACGTAAAAAATAAAAATGATCCCGTGAGAGATTCCAAGGGATTTCGATTAATTTACTGGTCTCTCGAAGAAGTAGGCTCGAGAATATTCGTCTTACACTCTTCTGGCTGAGAGTTCTGTTTGTCCGCGTTCTTGTCTTCATCTCGTAACGCCAGGTCAACACTCAGCGGGTCGCACTCCAGTTGTTGTTCCGTCTAGCTGGAGTAAGGCTGAGAGAGAGGGATAAAAGACGATTGAAGTAGATGGACAGATAGGTATGAAGGGTGGCTGATGGATAAACAGATATATTGGCAGATTGACAGACAGACGGAATAAGGTAGAGGGTATGGTTGATGAATTGACAGAGAGGGAGAGAGAGAGAGAGAATATAAACTACGGTACAGAGTAAGAGAGAGAATATAAACTATTGTACAGAGTCAAGTGCAAATTCAAAAACTTTTTTTCCATAAATTAATATGGCTATTCTTTTTACATACATAATTTACTGCAAAAGGAATTGGTATACTATACTTATGATGTCACAACTGACAATTTAAGAAATGTTCTTTTAATTTAGTCTTGAAATTATTGAGGTTTGTTATGTCTTTAACATTATGAGGTAGTAGGTTCCAGCTCAGGGTTCCACGTATTAACTTTTGTCGTGTCCCTATTTCTGTGTGTAATCTCTTGGTATAGAGAGAATTTACTTGTCGTGTTCGAACACCTGATGTGTTTGCTACAGTTTGTAATAGCAGGGTCCGTTGTGGATAAGATTACCTTATTGTTGTCTATGTTGTTGCAAACATGGTCAGTAATCTATAGTAACACTGTTTCAGTGGATAACCTATTTCTAAAGCCATGTTGACTTTTAGATAATGAGTTGTTGGTCTACAGCTGATTCACCAATTGATTTGCTACAGCTTTTTTTAAGAAGCTTAGTACTGGGAGTATTTCGTCTATATCCCCAGAATTGGAAATTGGTGTTACAATTCCATGTTTCCAAAGCGACGGGAAAATACCAGTAACCAGAAAGGTGTTAATGATGATCGTTGCATTATATGCAATTATGGGTAGCTTAATAAATCGCAAAGTTATACCGTCTGTTTCTACCGCATTTGTTTTGCGTTTTTTTTCACTATTAGGACAATAGTTTCTATGTCTACTGGTTGTAGTCTGAAAACATTAGTTATGAACCTTGCCCGATCTGTGTTTTGATGTAATGTGGAGGCAATTGTTTGTTCATAAGTTATGAAAAAGGTCGGTGTTATGTGTAGAATTTGTGTAATTATCTGTGTGCTTATTATTAGGCACTAATGTTTTAACAATTTTCCATGTTTTACTTGAGTTGTTTTTTTATGTTCAGTGAATTTATCTCTGAAATGATTAGTCTTTGCCGATTGAATTAATGATTTAATATTTTTCTTTTTCACTTTATAAATTGCCTGAAGGGCGGCTTCAAAGCTGTTTCATTTGAGCGCTTGTTGGGAATTATTCCTATCGGCAATGGCTCTCTTGATGTCGTCATTTATCCATGGAATATGGGGATGACTGACGGTTCTTGTCACATAGGGAGCAGAGGCATCAATGCTGCTTTACATTACTTCCGTAAGGATGGTTACTATCATTTGTCAATAAAAATATCTAACAGAGTCAGTCCTTTAGATATGATTAGCTTGCATAATGACAGAGTGATTTAAGTTACGAAAAGTTTTTTTGTAACCGGTGGTCGCTTTGATTTCTTTGTATTTAACGTCATCGTAATGAGTTCATGGTCAGCAATATGACATGGAGTGACGTCTGTATGGAGAATATCTAATCTGTTCGTTATTATTACATCTAATATAGCCGAGTTGTTTTATATGAACCTTGTGGGGTTATTGATTAATTGTTCTAATTTATTTTCCTTGATTATCTTGGCTACCTTAGCATTTGGTTTGCTTAAATCATCATTTAAGTCACCTGATAAAAAGTATTTTCTTCTTTAAGGACATTTCTCGAAAGACCTTTTCAAGATATTCAAAAGATTTAGAGGTCCCATAGGGATGCCTATAGACGGCGCCAATAATGAAGGAAGGAAGCATATTGCTTTGTACGGTAACCCAGATATCTTCTATATCTTCTACGGCAGTATTATTAACTGTTATAGTTGATATCATATTTGACTTAAGGATATCCCTTAAAAATATTTA
>BOPN01007303.1:59474-61533 GCA_017312705.2 Penaeus japonicus | reverse complement strand
TATATATATATGCATATACATATACATAGATTATATGTATATGTGATTTATCATCATTATTGTTATTACCAGACGCTAGCATGTATATCCTTTCCAGAATTCTGTCAAAATAAAATACATCAATGTATCATGCTTATTATGATAGTTTTGTATAGATTGAGATGATAATGATAACATAATGTCATACAAGTCGTTCTAATGTTGAAACTAATTATAGTGATGAGAATATTTAATGGCGATGATGATAATGAGGATGATGATGGTAATGATGATGATATCAGTAATAAATGATAATAATGAAAATACTACCAATATTGATGGTAATAGTAATAATGACAATGAAAGTAATAACAACAATAAGAAAGATAATAAGGATGACAATAATGATGATAAGGACTATGAAAAGGACAAAAAATAATGATAATAATGACAATAGAAATGATAATGATGATAATGATAATTATAACACGAGCAACAATAACTATAGTAATAATCATGAGAATAATGGTGATATTGATGATGACAATAATAATAATAATGATAATAATGATGAAGATAATATTAATAATGATGTTAATGATGAAAACCATAATGATAATGATAATAATAGTAATAACAATAATGATATCAATAATAGCAATAATGAAAAGCAATGTGATAATAAAGATAATGATAATGACGAAAATAAGGATGATAATGATAATAGTGATAGTAACAAACATGGATAATAATAGTAATACTGGTTATAGTAATGACCGATGATAATAACAAAAATAACAATAAAAACAACACGATTGATAATCATAATCATAATGATAATGATGGCAAAAATAATAATGACAATATCAATAACAACAATAATGATAATGATAATAGTGATAATAATGATAATGACTATAATGATAATAGGAATAATAGTAGATAACGAATTATGAAAATGATGATGATAATGATAATGATAATAATAATAATAATAACAATAATAATAATAATAATGATAATGATAATAATAGTAATAATAATAATGATGATAATAATAATAATAAAAAAATAATGATAATAATAATGATAATGATAACGTATTGACAACGAGCCAAACCATAGCAACACAACCACTCCCAATATCATTCAAAATTTCTCTACCTAAACCCCTCTCTTCTCCCCTCCACCCCCACTCCCACCCCCACACCCACTCCCCACACCCCAACCCTACCCCCCACCCTACACCCACCCACCTTGTTACCCAACTGATGATAAAAAAAAACTTGTCATGTGTTGTCAAGGTGTCAATCAAATATAAAATGAGACAGTCTGGATGCAAGTGACTGACGTTTCCTTGAACTCAAATTATGACAAGGGAGATGGCGTGTTAATTAGCTTCTCTGGTGAGAGATGGCAACCCCCCCGTCACGTGCAGATGCCTCGCTAACAAATTTTAGTTTTTGGAGATTTCTTTGTGGTTTGTGGGGTAGGTGGGTGGGTGGGTGGGGGGGGGGGGGTTATGACGCGTGAACGAGAGAGAGAGTGTGTGTTTTTTTTTATTTATATATATGATCTTTGTGGTTATTTTTATGGCTGTTTCTTTTTTTATATGATTTTCAGTACCGTCAGTGATATAACCATTTATATTTTCTGAATCATATTTTATCAATGTTATCTTTATTATCTTCTTTTTTTTATAATTCACTATGAACATTATTGATATTATTGTCAGTGATCAAATTAACGAATCAATATTTATGATGATAAATGTTGTAGAAATGAAATAGCAATATATAATAATAATAATAATAATAATAATAATAATAATAATAATAATAATAATAATAATAATGTAATAATAATAATGATAATAATAATAATAATAACAATGCTAGCAATGCCAATAATAACAATGGTGATAATGATTATAATAATCAAAACAATAACAGCGATGATAATGATAATAGTAATATTAATAACCATAACATAATGATGATTAGTAATAATGATAATTATGATAATAATAACAATGATAACAGTGGTAATAATGATAATAATAATAATGATAATAATAATA
>BOPN01007303.1:46974-49474 GCA_017312705.2 Penaeus japonicus | reverse complement strand
AGAAATGATTGCAAGAAAATTGAATGCAATATCATCTAATTATTTTTATTTATGATCTGATGAGTAGTACATGATGGTAAGTGTTTTTTTTTTTCTTTTTTTCTTAAGTTTCAGAGATTAATTCATATGTATTTTTTCTTTCAGAAGGATCAAATAGATTATATGAATTACCGTAGTTGGTGTATAAACTAAACACAAAAGGAAAGAGTGAGAGTGAGAGATAGTGAGAGTGAGAGAGAGAGAGAGAGAGAGAGAAGAGGAAAAGAGAAAGCATAGATAGATAGAGATATATATATATATAGAGAGAGAGAGAGAGATATATATATATATATATATATATATATATATATAGAGAGAGATATATATATATATATATATATATATATATATATATATATATATATATATAGATAGATAGATATAGATATAGATAGATAGATAGATAGATAGATAGAAAGAGAGAGAGAGAAAGAAGATAATGAGAAAACATAGATTACTCATGGTTACATAATTTTCATTTCTTCAGTCCGCTTGCAACGCCGTACTCTAAGAACGGTCACATATTCATCAAACATAATAGAATAACGTTACAACGTAATCACTATCATGGTGGTGGTCTTATCATATTCTGTTGGTAATAATTATAACATCATCATTATCATTAATGTAATTATCATCACCACCATCTTTATCATTATTAATATTAATCTTATTACTTTTATTAATGTTGTAATTATTATCCTTTTATTTATTATTACTATTATCGTTATCATTATCATTATAGTTGTTATTATTGTTACCATTATCATCATTATTATGATAATAATCCTTACCATTAGTATTAGTAATAATGAAATCATTATCACCATCATTATTGTTATAATTACAATTATCATCACCATCGTCATGATTACAATCACTATAATCATTATCATTGTTACTGGTATTAAATTCTTATAGATAGTAGAAGCATTATCAACATATATCATAAAATCGTTATAATGATTGCTTTGATTATTAGGATCATTGTTGTCATCATCATCATCATTACAATTATCATTATGCTAATAAACCCTTCTTATATTACTTTCATTATAATCATCACTATTGTTATCATCACTATCACAATTATCCAAGTTCATCATAACCTTTACGATCACTTATTCACTATTCACTACTTATATACTAATCAATATAATGATAGAAATAACAAAAAACATAACTGATATTGTTATCAAACGTTATAGACATGATAACATCTATGGCATTAATGAACACATGTCATACATTCACCCCGGTACACAAAGTACCATGAAATATTATTTTCCACAGATAAATGAACAATGCCTGATATACTCTACGGACAATTCCAACCGCATTTCACTTTTTATTTTGAGCAATATTTTTTCATCGGGCTGTTGGTGTTATTGTGACTAATGTTGGTTTCATTGCTATGTTATTATTCAGATTACCATAATATTCTTCTTATCAAATTACCATCATTGTCGATATCGTTTTTATTATCATTATATCATTATCATGATGTGGATGATGATAATAATAAGAATTACATATTTATAGATCAGATAAATCAATTATTGATACGCCACAATTGCCCAAACGGCAGTTAATTAAAGAACCACAATGAATGAAAACACATAACAATAACATTCAAACTTGTAAATATTCAAATGCATTGCCATAGCAACGATTTACGTATTGGCTTCCCAATTTCCAGGAGCGACAATCTGCAGCGGAGAGAATTTTAGGCAAGTTTCCCCTCAAAAGCATCTGGCTCTTCGTCATCACGTTTCCCTCCTCCTCCTCCTCCTTCTCCCCCTCCTCTCCTTTCATCTCGTTCATTTCCTCGTATTTTCCTCATTCTCCTTCTCTTACTCTTTCTATATCTCCTTCTCTTCCTCCTTCTCTCTCTCTTCTGTCTCCCTCCTCTCCCTTCGCCTGCTCTCCTCTTGTTTACTTTTTTCTTTTGATTCTTTTGTGTTCGCATGTTTCGTACTTTATCTTTTGTTCCGCCTCTTCCTCTTTCTTATCATTATCCTTCTCGTCCTCATTTTCTTCTTTCTCATCTGTGTCCTGCTTTTCCTCCTTTTCTTTCTCCTTTGCATCCTCCTCCTCCTCCTCCATTTCCCTCTCCCCCTCCTTCTCTCCCTTCTCCTTGCTTTTTTCTCATCCTCTAGTTTTATCACCTTCCATATTATTTTTATTTTCCTCTCTCCTCCCTTCTCTCTCTTTTTCTCTCTCTATGTACACACGTACACACACACACGCGCGCACAGATACATGCACATACACACACACACGTACACACACACACACACACACACACACACACACACACACACACACACACACACACACACACACACACACACACGCATACATACATACATACATATATATATATACATATATATATATATATATATATATATATATATATATATATATATATATATATAAATATACACATAAATAGATA
>BOPN01007303.1:36974-39474 GCA_017312705.2 Penaeus japonicus | reverse complement strand
CAATCCGTTAATCAGAAATGGAGTATTAATTAATTGTTAATTAATATCAAACTTATTAATTCATATATCATTAAGTTGATATGTGTCATCCTAAAAAAAAAGAATCTGCAAGTAAAAACATTGATTGCAACATCTGCAATAATGGTAGTATTGCAGGGAAATGATATTATAATGGTAACTAATCCTCATTATAAAGGTATAGAATGAATTATCTTGATTAGAGTAATAACACAGGTAAATGGTTGCAAAAGTAACAATTGCAATAATGAACATTGAAAGAATCACTGAAGATATATCTTTTCTTAATATGTAATTTATATATATATATATATATATATATATATATATATATATATATATATATATATATATATATATATATGTATATATATATATATATATATATATATATATATATATATATATATATATATATACATATATATATATATATATATATGTATATATATATATATATATATATATATATATATATATATATATATATATATATATATATATATATATAAATGATAATTTAGTTATATGTATCATAAAACTATGCATTCATTTTCAACTTTTCTCTGCAATTTTCGTTTAAGCTTGCAAAAGATGCACATATTTTGTTTATGTTTGTATCTATTCTTAATCATGCTATTGTTTCGTCTTGTCTTTTCTATATCATTTATGCAACATACAAACAAACAAACAAAAAAATAACGGTTGCATAATGTTAGCGAAGGAATATCAAGGTAATTGCAACATTCATATGCTAATGAGACAGCACTAATGATCGAGAGAAAAATGTTCAAATTGATGTCGATTTTTTGATACAGAAAAATGTTACATTGTTTTTTAAGGAGGAAAAAAAAAAAACACTGATTGGCATCTTTGCAATGAACGAGGATACCAAACGATTTTTTTTTCCTACACGATTTTATCTTATTCATTTTTTTTTTCTTTCTTTTTGTATTTCTTTCTGTATATAAAGAAGCTCAATTAGTTATTTGTCTTACTGAATTCAAATAAAGAAAGATCATGCATTCAAATAAACGTATTTGTGCGGTTACACATTTGCAAGTGCATGTCGATGGGTCCATTGTGCATGCTAACTCACGTGGGCACACACCACATACATGCACACACTGTCGCAGGTCATACAATTGAACATACACACACATACACACACACACACATACGTAGGAGCGCCCACACACACACACACACACACACACACACACACACACACACACACACACACACACACGTACACGCCCACACACACACACACACACACACACACACACACACACACACACACACACACACACACACACATCCACTTCTGTCATTATTATTTTTTTTTATTTTCTTATTTTCTATGTTTGATATTTATGTCGTTCTTGTGTTTCCTGTTTTTTTATATTCGTTAATTAATCTTCTCCAGCTTCATTATGTCACCAAGAGTCTAGTAATTAAAGACATTACACTCATTACTTGTCACACGGGTAGTGTAATAGCTGTCTTTTTCTCTCCATAAAATCGTCTGTCAAAAGGTAAAGAAAATGATAAGAGATAAATAGATAGATAGAGAGGTAGACAGATAAAGAGCTAGATAGATATATAGATGAATAGATATATATATATGTATAGAGAGAGAGAAAGAGATAGAGAGAGAGAAAGAAAGAGAGAAAGAAAAAGAAATAGAAAGACATAGAGAGAAATATAATAGAGAGAGAACGAAAGAAAGAGAGAGAAAGAAAGAAAGAGAGAGAGAACAAAAAAACAAAAAACAAAATCAAATAAAGAGAAAGAGAAAAAACAGAACCAACATAGAAAACAACAAACAACAACAACAACACAAAAAAAGAGTACAAAACAACCAAGAGAGAGAAGAAGAAGGAGGAGGGTAAGGAGGAGGGGGGCGGAGGCGGGTGGGTGGGTAGTAGAAGATCATAGCAAGGGGGAGGAGGGATAGGAGGGGGGGAGGAGGGAGCAGAGGAGAGGAGGCAATAAAATCGGGCCAATTAAGGAGTGAGACAGGTAAGTGTTGTTTATACCTGGCGGTTCCTTTGTGGACGCCGGAAGTGAATTGTCAGATCGTGGCTTTTGGTCGCGAGTAACATAATAAGGGACCGAGGGAGATGAATCAGGTGTTGTCGCTGGTTGCTCGTGTTCTAGAAGGATCTGCGGTTTCTAGGAGGATCTTTGGTTTCTAGGGATCTCTAGTTTCTAGAAGGATCTCCGGTTTCTTGAAAGATCTACGGTTTCTAGAAGGATCTTCGGTTTCTAGGAGGATCTCCGGTTTCTAGGAGGGTCTCCGGTGTCTAGAAGGATCTTCGGTTTCTAGAAGAAACTCCGGTTTCTAGGGAGATCTCCAATTTCTAGATAGATCTATGGTTCTACAGAGATCTCCGGTTTCTTGAGAGATCTCCGGTTTCTAGAGAGATTTCCGGTTCTTGAGAGATCGCCGATTCGAGAGATATCCCCAGTTCTATTG
>BOPN01007303.1:22500-25889 GCA_017312705.2 Penaeus japonicus | reverse complement strand
TCTATCTATTTATCTATCTATCTATCTATATATGTATATATATATATATGTGTGTGTGTGTGTGTGTGTGTGTGTGTGTGTGTGTGTGTGTGTATAAGTATGTATATAAATTATATTTATTATAATTACTACACAATTTTTATTGTTATCATTTTTATCATAATCATTACTATCATCATTATCATCACTATAATCCTTATCATCATTATCATTATCATTATCATCAGTAGTAATATAATCCTTATCATCACAATATTGTTTTGTGCATAAGGATAATAATAATGATAATAATGATGATGCTTATAATAATAACAACAACAATAATGATATCAATAAGGAGAATAACAATAGTAATGGTAATAACAATGATTATGATAATGATAATAATGATGATAATGATAATGACACTGATGATAATGATAGTAATAATTTGAATAATGGTAATGATAATGATTATGATGATAACACACACACACACACACGCACACACACTCATGTAGAAATGGAGAGAGAGAGAGAGAGAGAGAGAGAGAGAGAGAGAGAGAGAGAAGGCAGAGAGACCTGACACAAAGGCAGATAAATAGATAGCCAGGTAGATAGATAGACAGACAGATAGAGAAAGAGAGAGAGAGACACACACACAGAAACCGAGAGAGACAGAGACAGAGACAGAGACAGAGACAAACACACACACACACACATACACACACAGACAGAACAAGCAAACGGGGGAAACAGAGAAGAAAATAAGATTAAAAAAAAAAGAACAAGAAAAAATAGCGAAAGAGGAAATTGAAAGAAAGAGCGAGGGCGACAGCAAAATAAATCGCCATAAAAGCACAGGGTAATAACGAGAGCCGCGTCGGGTTAATAGGAGAAAGTCGTAATTCTGAGCCTCATCTGGCCCGCTTCCCATTCCCTGACGAAAGACCATTCACGGCAGCGGAGGTTCGCACATAAACCCCTTCGGATGTTCTCTGGCAACAGGTGAACCCCAGCGCGTGGGCGTCGCGGGCTAATCTGACCCTTGTGCTCGGGGAGGCGACGGGCGGAAATGTCCCCAGGCGCCCGTGGGAGAATCCAGCTCGCACTCCCGGCTGCGTCGCTACCGTCTCCTCCGCCTCGGACTCGTCGCCGCGGGAGGTCGCCGCTATGAATAGGGGCCATCGCGTCCTCTTATTATTACGGAGCAATTACTAACGATTCCACCTGACGTCGCGTTTTAAATATGTTTCCCACATTGCATCGTTCATTGCCGGCCGGGCCTCGTAAGGACCGAGAGAGATCGCTCCTCGGCACGAAGACTCCGCCAAGTCGCCAGTCGAGGTCTCGAGGGGGAGGCGACAACGCGAGGGCGCGAATATTCGAATAATTTGCGAGAAAAAAAACAAATACAAAAAAGCATACACTCCCTATTTATCCAATCCCCCCCCCCGCCTTCCCCCCCTCTCCCTCCCCTCCACCCCCCCATGCTCCTTTTCACCATCTCAAATTCGCGAGAGAAGCCCTTGCGCATCACGCCATGTTGGTCCGTGCTCCTGCGGCGGGAGTGTGTAAATAAACAAATGAATAACGACGCGCTTCACGCTTGTTCCCGGAGTGCAACCGACCTACGCGGGTGGTGAGGCCTGTAACAAAAGGATCCCTCTGGATGGGACATATTAATAAAGGCGGACGGAGAAGGGGGATGAGAGGGAGGGAGAGAAAAGGGAGAGGTGGCAGGGGGATGGAGAGATAGAAGAGGGAGTGGTGGCAGGGAGAGGGAGGGAGAGAGAAGGGAGCGGAGATAGGGAGAGGGAGGGAGAGAAAAGAGAGAGGGAGGGAGAGAAAAGGGAGAAGGAAGGAGAGAAAAGCGAGAGGAGGCAGAGTGAGGGAGGGAGAGAAAATGAGAGAGGGAGGAGGAGAAAAGGGAGAGAAAAGGGAGTGGTGGCAAGGAGAGGGAGGAAGAGAAAAGGAAGAGAAGGCAGGGAGAGGGAGGGACAAAAAAGGGAGATGGAAGAATTGAAAAGGGTGACTGGGAGAGGGTAGGAGAGAAAAAGGGAGAGAAAAGCGAGAGGAGGCAGAGAGAGGGAGGGAGAGAAAAAAGAGAGGAAGCAGGGAGAGGGAGGGAGAGAAAAGGGATAGGATGGGAAGAAATTAGGGAGAAGAGAAAGGAAGCAAATGACTGAAAAGGAAGGGAGAGGAGGCATGGAGAAAATCGGAAGGAGGAAAGAAGAGATAATTAGATAAAGAAGGAGGGACGAAAGGGAGGTAGAGAGAAAAAGAGAGAGGAGGCAGGGAGAAATAATGTAAGGAGGGAGGAAGAGGAGGCGAAGAAGGCAGGAAGGAAAGAGGAAGAACGGGGCAAAATAGCGAAAGGAAGCAGGGAGAAGAGGAAGAAGAAATATGAATAGATAAATAGGGAGAGAATTGAGAGCAGAGTAAAAGAATGCAGACATATAATAAAAAAGTAATAAAAATAAAAGAAATGCGATAAGCGCATATGAATAGACATTGCCACTGGTAATCCAACACAGATTGCAGAGTTTGCCCGAGTACTTAAGGGGACATTGAGAGACATTGCCGCATGTGGTATTGTGTGATCTCAAATCTGCCAAAGGGGAGGGAGAGAAAGAGCGAGAAATGGAGGAATAGAGAAAAAGGACGATATGGAAAGAGAGGAGGAAAGGAAGGAAGAAAGGAATACAGAGAGAAGTGAGAAAAGGAGGAGATCTGATGAAGAACCATGTTGATAGATCGAGGGAAAAGGGGAAATAGATAGAGATAGATAGATAGATAGAGGGGAGGAGAGCGAGAGCGAGAGAAAGCGAGGCAGAGACAGAGAGAAACAGACAAGTAGACAAAGCAAAAAAAAAAAAAAAAAAAAAAAAAAAAAAAAAAAAAAAAAAAGAGAACTAGACAGACCAACAAAGATAGAAAGAAGAGAAACAAAAACAAAACAAAAAACAAAGTAACAAAAAAGCAAACACTCACGTCATTTCCAAACCAACAATTTACGAAACTGATAAAAACAACAAACATGCAATAATGATGAAATATGCGGCAGTTTGAAGTCCAATGAAACGGTCTGCAAGGTACAATGTGCATAATATTAGCTCACAAACCCCCTGTCACTTGCCACTTTGATGGTTTTGCTTCTGAATGCAACATTGATAAACAGTGATCTTTGTCCATAACAAATACCAAAGAAATTTGATTATTACGAATGTTGAAAATAAAACAAAAATATGATCATTCTGTTTGTGTTCGATTAATTTCAAAATCGAATTAATTTATTTTCAAAGTTAGTGTCTTTCATCATTATCTAATCTTTTATAATTATGATTTTTTGTATTGCCTTTTTAGATAATGGTCATTAAAAGATATTTTGTAATTAGAAGTTTGATAAT
>BOPN01007303.1:15000-17500 GCA_017312705.2 Penaeus japonicus | reverse complement strand
GGGGAAGGGGAAGGGGAAGGGGAAGGGGAAGGGGAAGGGGAAGGGGAAGGGGAAGGGGAAAAGGTGATAGAAGAAGGGAAAGGAGTCAGGAGGGTGCCCAAGGAAGAAAAGGGAAAGAAAAAAAAGGAATATTCAGTGGAAGGGGTAAGGGAGAGAGGAAAAGAAATAGAGAGAGAGAGAGAAAGAGAAAGAGAGAGAGAGAGAGAGAGAGAGAGAGAGAGAGAGAGAGAGAGAGAGAGAGAGAGAGAGAGAGAGAGAGAGAGAGAGAGAGAGAGAGAGAGAGAGAGAGAGAGAGAGAGAGAGAGAGAGAGAGAGAGAGAGAATAAGAAAGAAGTCAAATAAAAAGATAAGAAAAGGAACAAAGAAGAAGAAAAGGAAACTGAAGACGAAAAGGAAGAAAGAAAATGGAGGAGGAAGAAAAGGACAAGGATAAGAGTAGTAAGGATGTAGCAGAACGAACGAAGAAGGGGAAGAAGAGGAAGAGGGAGAGGAAGAAGAGAAGAAAGGGTAGGTAGAGGAAGAGGATGAGGAAGAGCAGGAGGAAGAGGAGGAGGAAAAGAGAAGGATGAAGGAGAAGAAAAAAAAAATCACAGATATTTACATTTATAAATAGCAATTTATTCTAATTATTTTGTTTATTCACTGCATTATCAATTTGTTTCTTTCTCATCATTCATTCATTCACCTATTTTTTAATGTAATCATTTATTCATCATCCTCTATTTATCTATCAATTCTATTTATCTGATTATCTTTATCTCTTATCTATCTAATTATCATATCTATTTTGCTGTACAATATTAATTTATTTTAGGAATTTATAACAGAAGAAGAAGAGGAAGAAGAAGAAGAGGAAGAAGAAGAAGACGAATTTGATAATAGAAAATAAAAAATGATAAAGAAGACGAAGAAGCAGAACAACAATGACAACAACAACAATAACAAACGTAAAGAAAGTAGAGATAAAAAAAAGAGAAAAAAAATATTGAGGTGGCGAGCAGACGAGCGGCCGAGCGGGCGGGCGGGCGGGCTGGGCGACGCGAGATAAGCGCGGGCGGAAGTTGCTCTCACAAGCATGCAAGGCGAGCTGTCTGCCAGTCACGTGATCACAGTGCATGACCCTGACGCGACCATGCATTGTGCAACGACCACCACCGGAAAATGAACAAAAAAGGGAAGGTGCGTTTCAGCTTTTCTCTCTCTCTCTCTCTCTCTCTCTCTCTCTGCGTAGGGCGGTGAGTCGGTGAGTCGGTGGGTGGGGGGGTGAGTCGGTTGGTCGGTGAGTCGGTGGGGCGGTGAGTCGGTGGGGCGGTGGGGTGGTGAGTCGGTGGGGCGGTGAGTCGGTGGGGAGACGAGACCGTGAATTGGTGAGTCAGTGAGTCAGTGCCCTTTATGAGTGACCTGTCTGTGAGTCAGTCGGTTTTGTTTCATCGTTTGCGAGTCGGTATGCAGCCTGGTTTGTGAATTACCTGTGACAGTAAGTTAGTATGCTACATTACTCACCTCAGAGTCAGTATGCTAAACATATATTACCTCCAATCGAGTCAGTATACCATGTGACTCACTCCAACTGAGTCAATATGCTATGCAACTCACCCCAAGTAAGTTAATATGCAACGTGACTCACATACGAGGCTACGAGTACTCGAAACCTGTTATTATCTTCCTTATGTCGACAAACCCGCATAGACAACATGCTCAACATAGAACGACCACCGCGTCTATGGAACCACCGTATAAAAACCAGGAAGTTATAAATATTAAGGAGGCTTCACTTGGTACTCGTAAAGACACACACACACACACGCACACACACGCACACACACACACATACACACACACACACACACATAGACGTACATATATTTACATAAAGAAGGACTGACATGGAGATTAAGTTATCAAGTTTTTCTGCTGAAATATAGAAAAGGAAGGCCAGGGTTATAATATATGGGTTTAGATATGTATGTTGATAACTCCCTTAAACAAATAATCTAACAAACAAACACATTGCGAAGTAGACAAACAGATAGACATGCAAACAAACACATAGACAAACAGACAGACATGCAAACAAACACATAGACAAACAGCCAGACATATAGGCAAACGAATTAACTAACAAACAGATAGGTAAACAAACTAAGAGGCAGACAAACAAATAAACTATCTCAATAACAAACAGAGAGCCAAGCAGACAAACAAACAATCTATCTCACCAATAAACAGAGAGACAAGAATACAAACAAATAAACTATCTCACTAACAAACAGAGAGACAAGAAGACAAACAAATAAACTATCTCACTAACAAACAGAGAGACAAGAGCACAAACAAACAATCTATCTCACTAACAAACAGAGAGACAAACATACAAACAAACAAAATACAGCCTCCCTCGATAATCGCATAAATGAAATATGATAAAGAAATCGAATTACACCAACGCCCTACATATCAAGAAAAGAACATGACCTTCAAAAAAATTGAAGCAACATGG
>BOPN01007302.1:15000-50000 GCA_017312705.2 Penaeus japonicus | reverse complement strand
TTGAAGTTCAGCCTGGAGTTAGAACCACATGTGACTTGTATAGTTTGGTCTAATCATATATTTACATGTTCTCTCTTTATTTGAGGAGTAAAAGTGTGGCTAGTATCATTACACTGGCATTTATTAACCCTATGGCGACGGTGCGTCACACCCGTGTGACACAGCTAAATTCCCAATGCTGGGACGTCATGCCAGTGTGACGTTTCCAATGCAATATTGCAGTGGCCCGGCATAGGGGTTTTCAATTATCGCCATGCCCCGTCGGGAAAGGATTAATTTCTATTTTGGATATTCATTGTACAGTTAAGAAACCCTTTTTTTGATGAAGTAGGAAATTATAGGATTATTGTTAAGTATCGATTTGTAGGAATGATTTAACCTTTTATCTCATGTTGGTGAATCCTTTTGATGTTTCAGATGCTATTACTATTAGTTTACCAGTAGGAGAACATGTCTGTCACATGACCTCTGCATAGGTTAGCAAACCTTCACTATGTATAAGCTGGCAAGATAGATCCTGCAGACTTCCCTAGCAATTTTTCATCAAATAAGGAACGAATCCAAGTCTTAGCTTGCAGAATGTGTGTGGTTTAGGATTGTTCTATGTCAGAGTGTCGAAGGAACGGAGGCAGTGGCGACAGCTTGATCTCGCTCCTTAGTGCAGGTCTTCAAATCATAAGCCATCCATACGTCAGAGTGAGAGCCAGCCTAAAAAGGTGAAAAAGTTTCATTTTAACCCATTAGCAGTGGATGGCATGATTTGCTGCAAAGGCAGAGTCGGTCATAGACGCAGATGGCACCATGCCAGACAATGTAAACCAGCCATCCTACTGCACAAATATTTAACTAAGGCCGCGACCAATGGGTTAAAAGCCACTGCCAGTGTCTCGTCATCTGTTATCTTTGTTTTCTCACCTCAATTTCGTCGCAGCTTAACTGTTAATTGCAAAGCTGATAAGATAGGCACTTGAAGCTAGCCACACAGATTTTATCCTATTTTATGAATCTTGTAAAATTACTTTAGAGGTGATAGGAAGACTGAGGCATTTTATTGGAAAGACGTGTTTACACGAATAAGTTATTGAAAATGGAAAATACTTTTAACCCAATCCCAATGGGCTGGCGATAAGTGGAAACCCCCTACGCTGGGCCTATGCAATATTGCAACGGGAACGTCAAACTGGTGTGTTGCCCCCGTCATTTGGCATTTAGCTGTGTCACACGGGTGTGACGCACCGACATCAAAGGGTTTATAGGGGGGCAGTCAAGGTTAGAATAAAGTTAATCTAGGGTTGATTATCAGAATAATGCTGCCTTATTTAACACCATAAGAGTGGTTCTGATTGATTTCTCTCAGCCTCTTCTCATATATTGTGGATGCAAGCTGCAATTTCCCCTGTACCCACAATCTTGGGCAGAGGATGAAGCAGGTCATGGGAATAACTAGATTATAAATGAATAAGTTGTATTGATTTACGCTGCAAATTTGCTGTAGTTATACCGTATATTTGTCATTTGTAAAATAGTAATGAAAAGAATGTGGTTCCTTCATCATTTACTCACCCTTACTGTGTGCACAGATATTGGGGTTGCCTCTTTGCCTAGAGCTACTATGGGAAAAGAGTCAATAAGCATCCTCTACCTCTATTCTGGCAAGGCAGGGCTCACACTGGTTACTTATTTGACAATAAACCTTTTGACTTCATGGTCAATGTCTATCTCATGTTGCCAGTGTGTATCCCTTAGTGGAATGAATATCGCAAACACACATCTTCAGGATGGGGCAGCTGGCTTAAAATAGTCTCAAAAAGTCAGTCCATTGGATTTCCGAAAATAAGAACCATGTGTGATTTAACCCATTCATGCCGGTGCGATTCTGGCTTTGAATGGTCGTAATGCCGGGGTTTTCGAATGCATAAGCCTAATGCCTTGAGATTCTCGGGAGCACAAGCCGTGAGCTTGGGCTGCCAACTCGCTCACCCAGAGCACCGGCCTTGCCCAAATATCTCGTCACCGGCATCTGATGCAAAAACCACGAAACATGTTAGCATGTCTTCTGGGGCGAATGGGTTAAGAAGAGCAAGTTGATGTAAGAGTAGCTCTGATTAGGTATCTTTAGCAAAACAATGTCCATAAGTTAGTTTTCCAATAGATGGCTCTTTTATCATACATGTGCACATCAAATAAAACAAAGGCATGTCAGTCGATTGTTTATCAGTATTGGATGAAGACCCAAATCTCCTTCATGAACTCATATGAATAGTAGAAGGTGAAAAGCATCCATTGGTAACAATATTGTGGTATTTAGTAACTGGGTGGTATTCTGAATGTTGACCTAATCCAATGAAAGAAGAAAAAGAAGTTTATATTGACATTAGCAGGCTTGTAGGCAATGGATCCAGTGGGCATTTTTGGTCCTATATCAGAACGCTTCATAAGAAATCTTCCCAAACCAACTCGTACTAAGACTTACGTCACATCTGACCCAACACCTAGTGCACTGGATCAGTCAAAGGGAAAGTCTGGTATACCCTAGGATACCTACAATGGTGTCATAACAGTGAAAGGTATTGATAGAAACGGCTTTTCATTTGTAACTATCTTTTAATGCCATAAAAGGAAAAAATGGTGATGTTAAATGCTATGTGCCATGGCCATAGCTTCAGAATGTTTTCTTTCTTATAGTGGGCACTCATAAAACATACAGATTCCTAAGATTTGTTGATAATGTTTAGTAAATAGGCAAGTGTCTTCCCTGGACTCACTGATTGGTGTTGCCTCCATGCCTGTTGGTGGTCCAGGGAAGACCAGCAATTCTCCACTGTTGTCAAATAAGGAACCATTCCAAGCTCAATCTTGCCACTATATGTCGTGGAATTATATAATGCACAATAGGCAAGTGTCTTCCCTGGACTCACTGATTGGTGTTGCCTCCATGCCTGTTGGTGGTCCAGGGAAGACCAGCAATTCTCCACTGTTGTCAAATAAGGAACCATTCCAAGCTCAATCTTGCCACTATATGTCGTGGAATTATATAATGCACACATATACATATATATTTATATATAATTTGGTGATTGCTCAATAGGACCACATCAAGTAATGATGGCCTCTGCATTTTTCTCTCCTGTGAAGGCCATTAAAACTCTTTCACATATATTCTGACAAGATAGAGCATTAGCTACCCCCCAATTTGAGGATGACTTTACCAGTTGGATAACATCTTCGATAGCAATACTTTTTGTATTCATTTTGACCATTGTTTATGTTTTTATATATTTTTTAGTAATTATTTTCTGAATGATTGCTCTATTTAGTTTACAGAATTCTTAAAATATGTCAAAATCCAAAAGAGTTTTGATTTGATAAGTGCAGTGGCTAGAACTGAAGCAGTATCACCAACTGCCCTCCCTCCCTCCCTCCCTCCCTCATGGCATTAACAAGGAGAGAAAATGATATGCTTGGATGAGGAGGCTTCTCTTATTCTTAGAAGAGAATTTGATCTTGAACTTTGTGTAATGATTTCCACTCACTTTCATCCATCCCAGCCATCCGAATGTTAAAACTTGTACTTATTTCTTTGCAGAGGAAGAGGGCGAGGGTTTGGACCCATGGGCCCTATGGGACCCATGGGGCCAATGGGACCTATGGGGCCAAGAGGACCCGGGGGGCCTGGGGGACCCCCAGGCCCCGGTGGCCCTCGCTTCAGAGGCCGAGGAGGACCCGGCTTCCGACCCCCACCCCCGGGGTTCAGAGGCCCCCCGCCGTTTGGTCCCAGAGGACCGCGATTCGGGCCACGTGGCCCCCCACCCCCATATGACCCCAACTGGGGCCCCATGCCACCCCCTCCGCCAGGCATGGGGGGACCAATGGGGCCTCCTGGCATGGTGAGTCCAATGAAGGTTTCTGCACTTTTCTTGTGCACTTTCCTCTCTCTCTCTCTATTTCCGTCTCTTGTGCTCCGTGTGACATTTTCAGAGAAGTGCAGTCATTCTGCACTTCTTCTTTGTGATCTGTTTTGGTTGAGAGGTATTTTGTTTGAGAAGAATGACATTGATAACTGAAGGAATTTGATTTCAAAGTCTTATTTCTAAGAATTGTAATGGATTAGAAAAAATGTTCAAGATTCATAAACAGCATACCTCTTTACGTCTCATGTTTTTTTGTGTGTGTTTTATGGTATGTGGGAGCAGTTTGGAGTCGACGCTCTTTGTTCTATCCTCACACGAGCTTTTAGGAAAGAGAAACAAACACTGGAGATGAAAATGTAAGTCCTTTTTTTTTTGTGTGCGTTTTTTTTTTCACTACACCTGTGTCTTTCTCCTCTCTCACCCAGCCTCCCATGGGGCCGATGGGTCCGATGGGCCCCATGGGGCCGCCCGGACCCTGGGGACCGATGGGGCCACCGGGTCCCGGGGGACCGCCCAGCCAGCAGCCCAACCAGAACGTAAGTCGCACGCGGACCAGCGGCTCCCGTGCTCGCAAAGATTCCCGGAATCGGTTCTTGTTTTTGTGTTGGTAGAATTTTTTTTTTTTTTTTTTTTTTTTTTTTTTTAACCTGTTTCTAGATTAACATTAGTTTGGGCCTTTTTTTTTTGGAGGGAACCTTTTTTCTTTCCTTTGTGTGTGTGTCTCAGTTGGCTTTTCTTTTCTTTCCTTTTGTTTTTCTTCTTAGATAATTTTTGAATATTTTTTCTTTTCTTATTTTTGTGGTAATAGTAATTTCTGGCTATTATTTAAAGTAGTCAAATGATTATTATACTTTCTTATCCTTATTTACATCATTAGTGCATTTGAGTAGATGCAACATTCAGTTTGCTTAATTTTATCTTTTGGTATTGTGTCAGAAAGGAAAGTGTCTATTACAAACGGAATAAAGCAGGAAATACACTATCGCGAAATTGGTTAATAATCCAACATATGTCTCTCTCTGTCTCTCACAGCAACAGAATTCCTTCGGTGGAATGGACCTAAGTGGAGAGATTTGGGTGGAGACCAAGACAGGCGAGGGAAAGTCATATTATTACAATGCGCGCACGAGAGAAACCACGTGGACCAAGCCGGAGGGGGAAGGGGTCAAGATTCTCACACAGCAAGAGGTTTGTGTCCTGTCTTTTCTCTTATTTTAAATTTTTTTTTTATGGAAAATATTTTTATTTTCTTTTTGAAGGGAAATGTCTTATCATGGCATATATGAGCATAAGTGATTATACCTTCACATGAGCTTAATATAGATGAGTATCTATCCTGGTTCCTTTCCAAACAGGTTGAAGCCATGGCTCAGGCAGCAGGAGTGACGCCAGGCAGCCAGGGGGGGAGCAACAGTGGGCCACCAAATTCAGGTGCGGGAGCCAACTCGGGCAACAGCAGCGGCAACCAGCAGGGTCCGGGGGGTGGAGGCGGGGGCAACAGCAGCAGCAACGGGCCCTCGAACCAAGAGAATGGGGATGATGACGGTGACGACAGCGAGGGCGGCCCGGGAGGCTGGCAGGGGCCCCAGGGTCAGTGGGGGCCTCCTGGTGGGGGTATGGGTCCTCCACCTGGTGGTCCACCCTTTGGGATGCCCCCAGGTGGCCCCTACCCAGGCCCGGGGGGACCTCCACCCTACGGCATGCCTCCAGGACCTCCAGGTGGGTTGGCTTGTGTGGAAAAGGCAGGGATGCTCTGGGGGATCAAGGGGTTGGTTTGTCAAGGCCGAGGGATCAGGCATTGTTGATGTCCTGTGGGAAGTATGTGAAGGGAATTCTATATTGGATGTCCATTAACTGTCTTGCAGAGACATGTTAATAGTGTAAGTGATGTTGATTACCTTCTTCATGAACAGATGGTAAAAGGAGTGTGTTTGAGGTAAGGGTAGCCTTGTATGTTCTATCCCTGAAAGAGCAGGCAACATTCTAATGCAAATGAGATTCAACCCAAGGATATGAGTTGCATTTTATATATATATATTAATTTTTTACTTTTGTTTAGATCAATTATATCCTTGGAATAACTTGAATGAAATGAGGCTCATATTGTCGTATTACTTTTTATCACTATAATTATGTGTGTGCCCAGAAGAGAGTTGGACTTAAGTTATCCACAGAATATATGTCATTTTGCAAATGTCAAAGTTTATATACCTGAAATACATTTTACTTACTAATTAAATGAAAGTACTTAATTAGCTAAGATATACATATATATACCTAGTAGACAGTATGTCATGCAGATCTAGTTTGGCACTGAGAGAGGGCATAGAATCTTTAAATAAACCCTGTATGTATAGATGTTCCAGACTCTTGTGTCCCTGTGTCTAAGTCCAGTCTTTTCCCTCCCCACCGGTCTAGGATTTGGCCCAGGGTTTGGTTCCGGTGAGACTTAGCCGAGATTTGTTGTTGACTGTGGGTGTTGTGTATGTTGGTAGTTTTGTGTTTAATACCTTTCTCTCAACCTTCCTCTAGTAGTTTTGTATCCCAAGTGATGAATATAGTTACATATGTATATATATATATTTTTTTTCTATGTCTGAATTTTAGCTGTTACCTGATTATTGTTGTGATTGTTGATTATAATTTGACCTCTTTTCTTATTATCTGTACTGAGAACTGTGATTGCTGGCTCTTCTTGACATCAGTGACTGGCAAGGAACTGCCAGCTTCTTGTATGACAGATTTTTGTTTTTAGTCTGTTACCTCTCTCTATTATATCTTCTTAAATCTTTAGTGTTTTGACATTATTTTGGTTGCATTGATTGCATACAGAATGCATTTGGAGGGAAGTTCTTGTGTGGATGAGGATGTGACTGCCCATTTATCTAGGGTTTGAGGTTTTTAAGTCAGAGGAGACAGTTGTTCCAAGAAAATGGGACTTAAAATATGTTGCAGCTGCGATTTGGATAGATTAAGCTGCATATTGCAGTCTTGGATGGTGAAAGTGCTTCTGGTAGTATCTCTTTCTCTCCTCCTTTACAACATTGTCATAGCATCAAACAAAAGGAACCATAGAACGATTAAAAGTTGACCTGCATACAGTTGATGGTGATCTCTATCTAGATGTACACTAGGAAAGTTGCAGAACAGTTGAAATTTAGGGGGTGTTCATGGAAAGCTTAGATAAATAAACTGTTTAATAACAACTTTTCATTAAGGGATACTTTGTAGGCATCCTTAGCACTTAAAAACAATAAACAGTAATAAGTCACAAAGCAGATGCCAACTGTTTTTGTTTTTTAACCCATTCATGCCGGGGGCATTCCAGCCTTGCATGTCACAATGCCGGGGCTCTCGAACGCATAGGCCTAAATCAATTTAATAAACGACGCTGTATCGTGTCCCCAGCGAACGGGCCTACTATGCGATGTACAGTAGTGTACCACCCGTCACGAGAGGGTTAATGATAGTTTATGTGGAATAAGTGTCTAGCTTAGGAGGTTGTGTATATCAGAGGATATACACAAGAATATGAAATGCAATTGGTATGTTGTGATGCCTTGGAATGAACGTTTATATTTGCAGAACTCTGTGTATGTGGTTTTGTATTGTGTTGGTGGTATTTCATGTGAAGGTGACATGCTTACTGGCCAGCTGATGTTCTGTTCCTGTCATGTTCCTGTGCTTTTGTGTCTTCTCAGTAATGCCTGCGCATCATTGAAAAGTTCTGTTAGATATTGCATTTCTTATTTTGTATGTGTATTTAGTGTATCCATATATGCATATATTTATTTATTTATATATTTATATAAAGTATATGAATATGTACACATATGTGTATGTATATGTGTATACATTTTGTGTGGATAAATTGTACATTTCTTATTTTTAGGGGATGCAAATATTAATTTTACTGTAGATGAACTTTTAGCGTAAAGATATTTTGTCACAGGACAACATAGGATAGCTGTGACATAATCATTAACGTAGAATTGGAACCTTCTTGTAAACGGTAAAGCTATGTGGTATTGACCCTCCCTTCCCCTCCCCCTGCGTAGGTAGGCTTTCCCTCTTCATTTTGCAACATGTTGGATACATGTCATCTATGTAAATATTCCTGGCAAGTATTGCAAGGTCGCAGGAATGACTTAGAAATATTGATAAAGTATTTGTGATGATGATTATTATTATTATTTTTAGATTGTGTTGGCATTGTGGTGTTCATTGTCACCAATGTTTTTGTTTTTAAGTTTCTCTCTTTGGAATTTTCATCCATTCCTCTCAACTTTTCCTTTTTACCTGGATTATGCATTGCTGCCTCGTGCTCTTTAATCTGGTCTCCTTGGCCCTGCTTTCAAACGTCAGTTTTGGTGCGGCCCCTTTTAATTCTCTGTGATACCTGTCAGTGCGGACATTTGTGTTTCACCAATTGGCTAAGCGATTAACTTTTCAAACAGCCCCAAACACTCACACTTGTACTCTCACTCTCACTCATAATCATGATCATAATCATAATCACACTCATGCTATCATTCATACTCATACTTACACTCACACTCATACTTATACTTATACTCTTACTCTTATTCTGAGGTAATGGGATTCCTACCAATCTAGTAATATTGTTGTAATACATGATTTGAATATCCTAATTTTTGTAATCATTCTCTATGCAATTGGTTATCTTTGCTAAGCATTTTGGTTATGTTCTAAGTCTCTTTTTTTATTATTATTCTTAAAAAATTAATTTCTTGTGAGCAACCAGCGTTACGCGTTATTTATCTGCCGTGTTTTGAACCAAGTTTCCTTTGGTATGGCTAGGTTTTGGCCCTGGTCCTGGTCCTGGTTGGAATGGCTATGGGCACGGCATGCCTCCGGGTCCCCCCATGGGACCTCCTGGCTGGGGTATGCCCCCTCCAGGCATGGGGGGGATGCCCCAGGGTGGGATGCCAGGACCCATGGGCGACCACCAGCAGCAACAGCAACAGCAGCCACAGCAACAGCAGCAACAACAACAACAGCAACAGCCACAACAGCAGCAACAGCACCATGAACCTGAATCATTAACAGGACCTGATGTGAGTTGACCCACGTGGCATTTTAGACATAATGGTTTGGAGTGTAGAGTTACGAACCAAGGGAGGGTTAAGTTTGTCATATCTTGTATTACTCCGTTGGTTATTTACCTTGTACTGAATGTATTACCGTTATTCAATATTTTGACCCTGAGTTTCTTTTGTTTTTTCACTTCCAGGGTAGCAGCACAGGCCCCAGTGGCAGCACCACGACCAGTGAGAGCTCCGTGACCAACACTGGCTCGGCCATTGTTGTCCAGAGCAGCACAACTGTTGTGACACAGGGAGCCCCGTCCTCCTCGGTAGATGACTCCAACCTAGACCCCGAAATGGTCTCTCAGGCAGCCCACTGGACGGAACACAAGGCCCCCGACGGCAGAAGCTACTACTACAATTCCAAGACTCTTGAGTCGGTGTGGGAGAAGCCGCAGGCAATGAAGGATCTGGAGGGTGAGTTGGGACTTTGCAATTCCTGGTTCTGTTTTAGGTCTTTTTTTCATTTTGAAAATATTTATCATGTTCATTTACTTTAATGATATTGATTATTATCATTACAATTGTTGGTTTTTTTTATAATTACAAAGATATATTTCTGAGGAAAAAAAGATTGGATCTTGTATATGAATAACCCATATTTATATTTGCAGTACTTATGGCCACTAATACGATCATTACAAACATTATTATATTTCTGTGCAGTCAGTCTATCAGTAGGATCATCAGAGCAACTGATGCACCTTGTGGTCAGTGTATTATGGTGCTCACATTGTTCATAACATTTTCTTCCTTCCACAGCGGCAAGATTAGCCCTCGCACAGGGCATCACGTTATCAGTCAGTTCCGGCCCAGGAGCGCCAGGCACAGAGACCAAGCCCATACAGGAGACCACCGCACCCAAGGTGAACGGCGACAGAGCAGAGTCCCCGGATAACAAAGACACCCCCATGGAGGTCGATAATGATGATTCAAAGGTAAGAGTGGAGAGAGAGTGGGTTGTTCATCTTAATTTAATCTGTATATTCCAGGGTTGAAAATATATGATTTTATTTTATTTTATTTTTTATTTACACATTTTTAAAAATTCATTATATATCTTCTTTCAGGACGCAGATGCAGATGACCAGAAGAGCCAACAGGACCTGAGTCGGCCTGTGTCCTCACAGCCTGTTTCTGGAACCCCTTGGTGTGTTGTGTGGACAGGAGATGGCAGGGTCTTTTACTACAACCCAACCACTAAGTAAGTCTTCCTCTATAATTCCTCTCAAATTTTTATATCTACATGTAGCTAAGTGTCTTAGAAAAGATTCATTTAACTATAACAGAGGTGAAAGCTTATAGATTTAATTCCATTCTTTCTATTCATTGATTTTTAATTCACTAACTACACCTTGTTGTAGAACTTCTGTCTGGGAGAAGCCGCCAGATCTGATGGACCGCCCTGATGTAGAGAAGATGGTGAACAATCCTCCTGCAGAGGTGGTAGGACTCAAGAACAAGGCCGAGGAACCCTCGAAGGATGAGCCTGCCACCAAGAAAGCGCGCACAGACCAGACGCTCATAACCTCAGCTGTGGCCACCACTCAGCCAACCATCATTAGTGTGAGTATGGAGGGAAGGTGGTGATGTATGAGTGCATGAAAGAGAGAAAGAGGGACATTTATGATAAATGAGGAAGGTAGCGTGAATGAGGGAGACCGTGTCTGCTTGCTTTGTATGTCCGTTTGTGTACATGTGTGTTCATTCAGAAATATTGCTGGCACATGTATCAGAAATAATTATGAACATTTTTTCTTTTCTCGATCTTCGCAGCAAGTCAAAGAGGACGTGAAGCGCATAGACATCGGCAAGGAGGCTGCTATTGAGGCAGAGGTCAAGGCGGCCCGAGAGAGAGCGATCGTGCCGCTTGAAATCCGCATGAAGCAGTTCCGAGACCTTCTGGCAGAGAAAGGGGTAAGGCTTTTGTTCCTTTTTCATTCCATACTTTTAATTTGTGGTAATATTACCACTAGTAGGATTTGCAATAGTAGTAATGTTATGGTTATTTATCGTTAATTATTATTCATAGTTTGGTGAAGATCAATGTGAATGAGTTTATTTTCATAACATTGTGGGTTTCTTTCTTTTTGTAGTTCCTGAAGAAGATATTTCTAGTAATTTTTGAAAGATATTCTGTAGTAGATTGTCAGTATTGTCAATTAGTTATCTACTAAGATTAGATTGTTTATGTATTGCATTTTCTTAATTTTCTTAACATATGTATTGTTTAAATTTGCAGGTATCAGCTTTCAGCTCCTGGGAAAAGGAACTCTCAAAGATTGTGTTTGACTCCAGATACCTTCTGCTTACATCCCGAGAAAGGAAGCAGGTGTTTGAGAAGTAAGTCTGTTCTGTTATTCTCCTCTTATATTCTGTTCCTGTTGTGTCTGTAAATGTATATATATATGTATACGTATGTATATACCTGAACTCATGCTTATACATCGCCCTCACATACTTACACATCCCATCCTCCTGCCCTGTCCCCCTCAGGTACGTCAAGGAGCGCGCAGAGGAGGAGAGGCGGGAGAAGCGCAACAAGCTGAAGGAGCGCAAGGAGGAGTTCCGGAAGCTGCTGGAGGAGGCCGGGCTCAACGGGAAGTCGTCCTTCAGCGACTTCGCAGCCAAGTACAGCAAGGACGACCGCTTCCGCAACATCGAGAAGATGCGCGAGCGGGAGAGCCTCTTCGACGAGTTCCTCCTGGAAGTGCGTCGTCGGGAGAAGGAGGAAAAGGCGGCTAAGCGCGAGCAGGTAAGGCCCCCCCGTCCGGCAGGTTTCGGGGCCGTAAGAGAGGGCGGGGTGCACACACACAGGTCCATCTCTCGTCTCTTGGTCCCCTTGACTCCCAGCTACGTCCCCCTAAACAACTCACAAAGCAGTCCATCTGCTCTGAGCCTGTTGAGCGGCCATTCAAGCTTTACTGCCGCGAGAGGTTTTCAATTTAAATTCGCACTTTTAGTTTCCAAATTTCAAGGTCATCCTCGGTTTTCTTTGCTCTTTTATTTAATCTGGATACTTGTGTTAATGGTAGTGAACATCATTAAAGAGTTTATTTTAATCTAGTTTAGTTGTAGAATTCTGAATGTTTTCCCCATATAATTAGCAGGTGTAAACTAGTACATTTTAAAGAACATTACCTCATTGAAGCACTGTCTATCATCTTGAAATTACCACTTCATGGTGTTCAGAACGTAAAGATCCGGTCAGAATGTCCAGAAGACTCGAGTAATATGCGTCCCCTCTCGAACAGCAGCCAAAACCCCCTTGGCCCCTCAACAGACGTAGCAATTCACGCTCTTTGCCACGGAACCGCAAACTAAAACTCCCCCAATTAAGTTATAAAGGAAGGATTATTATCTTACATCTCTTCTTTGGCCTTTGAAGAGCCAGTCATTAGTAGTCTTGAATGGAATGCACGCGTTGCCTATCGAAATGCAAAAATGCCGAGTGTATGTGTGTGTGCACAAAATGGTTATTTAGGTGGGCTAGGGTTTTTTTTTTTTTTTTTCTTTTTTTTTTTTTTTTTTTTTATTTATTATTTTTTTTTAGGAAGAAAAAGAGTTTGTTGTTAAAAAAAAAAAAAAAAAAAGTATACATGGTATGCCTATTTTTTCTGTTTTGTTTTAGATTAACGTCACTTCACTTTTGAGCATTTGGCACATGATTCATTATGATTGCAATTTTACATTTCAGGCTTTTTAACCTAATTTCCAGAGCTAAGTGACTTTTTGGTGGTTGAAATGACAGTTAAGTTTGGACCAAGTAAGATTTGACTGTTTAATCTTAAGACAGAAAGAAATGAGTTTGGAAAAAATCACATTGGTATAACTTCTTCCTATCTGATAGATAAGTAATAGCTTTTGTATCATATAACATATTACCAGTTCTTTCCTGCAAGTGACAATGCATATATACAGTTGTTGATACATCAGATGTCATTTTAAAAGTACATCATATACATTTTTTTTTTTTTTCTATTTTAATTTTTTTCTTTTTTTTTTTTTTACTTCTATATTGTATATTTGTGTAAAGGAGTGTCAGTGATGAAATATAAGCTACTATTTTCAAGTGATGCTTCTAGGAATTTATAAGCTTGTTAGGTTCGTTATTGCTTAGCTCAGAGATCCATTTATATATATATATACAATTATTTTTTTTTTTTCTTAGAAACTTGCACCTGTTACCTATTCTATTCTATTGTTTTATTTTTTGAGTTTTTCGTTTTCAGGAGAAATAAACAAATCTCTTTTCAGGATTTCTTTGTATTAAAAAGAAAGAACAAAAAAAAAAAGCTTTCCAGGTTGTATCGTTTGTATATATATGTTTTTTTTATTATATATATATATATACACTTTTTACCATATATATATATATATATATATATATATTATATATATTTGTACCTGTTTGCTCAGGTTGTAGTTTTGATGTTTGTGTCAGATTAGATGTTTTGATCTCTACACACCCTCTCTTTTAGTACAGATGAATGAAAACTCAATGATAGATTAATATTGTTAACAGATGCTCCATATGAATAGTAAGAACAAGGATGACTCAATATATATATATATACACACACACTAGCTCCTTGATGAGAGAATATCTTTGCAACGTTCATTATTGTAGCCAAGTTGCATGTGTAATGTTTTTTAAAACCAAAAAAGTTTCTCAAAAAAAAAAAAAGAAGACAAAAATAATGATTATTATTATTATTATCATCATCATTACATGTTAATTCAACTCAGCTAATGTAAAAGAGATGAGTGAAGCAGCTAACTAAGCTTAAACCCTATTTAACACAACGCACCAGCAAATTCATCCCCGACCGGAAGCCGTCTTGAGTGGTGCCGATCTGGTGTTAGAGCCCAGACGAAGCTAACTAAGGTAGTGCGAGTGAGCCCACACGGCAACCCCACGGCAAGTGTGGGCTTGCTCGCATCCCCCTGCTGTGATGACATTTGTTGATGTTGGGTCGCGCATTGCAGCCCCTTGCCGCTGCCGGTGCTGGCTGGAAGGTCCGGGTGGCCCACTTGGTCGAGAGTCCTCCGTCACCTCCACTCCTACCATCACCACAACCCTCTCTATTTATTCTCTGCCCGCGAGCGGGATAAAGCCAAGCGCATGTAATGTTTTTGGTACTGAGCCATCTCTTGCTACGTTTTAATCAGTAAAATTCAAGTCAGTTGTCAAATACTACTACTACTACTATACTACTACTACTACTGTTCATTTTGCACTCAGATATATATGATATGATCACTTACAAATAGTACAACTTTGTTTGCTGAATTGATGATATAAAACAAGTTATGAGTGAAGATATACAATGTTAAAATATATATATATCCATTTGGAATTTTGTTGTCCTGGAAGATTGTACAAAGTTCATGAGGTATTTTTGTGAATTTTTTTAGAAGATATTTTTTAGTGTTAAGTCTGTAAGCAGAGTCAGAAATGTAGTTGCAGATGATTGATTATTCTTGGGAAATAATAACCAGCAGTTGCTTTGTTTCCTACCCGTACACAGATGTTTATTTATTCTGAATGTTACCATGTAGACGATTTCTTTAAAGTCAATCAAACATGATCACAACCTTCAGTGCTGTTTTTGAAGTCTCAAGAGTTCCTTGTTGTTTGCTTTTTTGTTTTTTGAAAGTCATATGCCATGCCAGTTGGTGTCAGTTTAAGAGCCAGAGAAAAATCAGTCCCTTTCCAAAGTCCAAAGCATTGAAGGTGTGTCATGTTTGCCATGTTTTGTGATCCTCACTTACCGAGCCTTAGTATGTCATCTCAGGTCCTCTTGTAATTATGCATGATTGACTCAGGAAGAAATGCTTTCTTTTGTAAATATATATATAAAAAAAGCAGTATTGTCAATGTATATCTCAATACAAAATGCAAACATTACTAGAAAATAACTGTCTTTATATTCTTGAAGAAAAATAAAGTGTCCTTCTCAAAAACACAAAAAAGAGAGTCACTTGAATACAACTAAAGTTAGGATGATGGATGGTGGTTCAAGTCCCCCGTTTCCTTTTAATTTAACTCTTTTTCCAACATAAGAAAACACTTTCCTTTCAGGTGCTCCTGTACCCTTGGACTATTTAAAAGCTTCCATCCCTACAGGCTATATATTTAATAGGATTTTTGTTTTAACCTTTTTCCCCCTCCCCTCCCCCCCTCCCTCATCTTTGGCAGTGTGCTGGAGACTGGAGAGAGAGAGAGAGATAGAGAGCGAGAGCGCATAATCCTCTTGCCTTACAGAGAGCCGATAACACTAAAACTTAGTTGCATAGAAAAAGAAAAAAAAAGAAAAAACGAACCATCAGATTTCCCGAGTGAATGACATTTCCAATTGTTTCTCCCAACCTTAGATCAAAAAGGACTTCTTTACCATGCTGAAGGAGGCAGACATTGATCGCCACAGTCGGTGGTCTGATGTCAAGCGCAAACTTGACAGTGACCCCAGATACAAGGCTGTGGAGTCGAGCGTCCAGCGCGAGGACTGGTTCAGGGACTACATGGTCAAGGTGCGTCCGGAGGTTGCTTGGTTGCTTGGAGGACTAGGGGATTTCCCTGCTTGATTGTGCTTTATGAGGATGAACATAGATGGAGAGGAGGACTTTCATGATTCTGTTTCTTTCTTCTTCAGATAAAGGAAGAGAGGCGGCGTTCGCGCGACCGATCCAGGGACCGCGATAGGGAGAGGGACCGCGACCGCGACCGTGACCGCGAGAGGGAGAGGGAGCGCGACAGAGATCGCGAGAGAGGAGGAGAGCGAGGAGGAGGAGGAGGAGGCGGTGGAGGCGAGCGGGACAGAGACCGAGAGCGAGGAGAGAAGGAGAGGGAGAGGAGGAGCAGAGAGTCGAGGGACCGCAGCAAGGAGCGCGAGAGGTCGAAGGACCGCAAGGAGAAGAAGAAGGAAAAGAAGGACAAGGAGAGAGACAAGGACAAGGACAAGGAGCGCGAGAGAGAGGAGAAGAAGGAAAAGGAAAAGGAGAAAGAGAAGGAAAAAGAAAAGGAGAAGGAGAAGGAGGAAGCGCATGACAATAACCACGAAGAGGGAGAAGACGTGGAAGACAACCATAAGAGCGAGGTTAGGAGCGTCAAGTTGCCTGGCATGGTATGGGTCTTTCTTGGTGTCCGTTTGCGCCCTCGGGACGCGCGTGTTCGGTCTCGTGCGATAGAGCTTAAGAAAACTAGCAGGGCATTACTTTCAATTTTTCTCTCTGCATCTAAGTAACTTTTCCTTAAAATGGCTTTCAAGTTATGTCTAGTGTGTAGCGAAAATACATTTTTCAGAGAATCTCTCTAATTGCATGTCGCTTCTTGTTTCCCATTGAGCTTTTATATCTAGATTTATTAGTTAATTAGTGTTTATGATCAGTTTTGGAAATGGAATGTGATCAGCCTTTGAAGAATAGCTGCCCCCTTCCTTCGCCGAGGAACAGGCACTACAGGGTCTGGCGTCTTCCCTTTCAGGGCGAGGACACGGGGAGCGACGGAGCCGAGGAGGAGTGCGAGGACGGCGAGGCCAACGAGGCGGCGGAGGAGGAGGAGCGGGAGCGCCAGAGGAGGATCGAGGAGTCGCTGAGAAAGCGCGAGGAGGAGGTGCAGCGGGCGCTCGCGGGACACCTCCGCGACCGCGACAAGGAACGCATGCAACACAAGCACGACGAGGCCGTGCACAACTTCAACGCACTCCTGGCCGACCTGGTGAGTCTAGCACTCTTGCTGTACTTGCTCTTGCTTTCACTCGCAATGCTAGTGGGGGTCTCACGTCACAGGCCAGAAAAGATGGGGATTTTGAAGATGGTTAGGTTTATTTTCGCCGTTGCGAAACACAGCTCTAAATTTTAAATGTTGTTCACATTTACTTGTGTAGATATAACTAAATTCGCGGAATACGAAATGCGTGTTATTTCAATAATGACTCAAAAACATTGTGTACCCTGCACATACGGTAAAGATAGCAACCCTTAGGACTAGGTAATGGGGAGGTCAAACATTAGGAAATTGTTATTGGAAATATCTGTAACATATAATTTATACGGCAAATCATGACTTAAATTTAACATTATACTAGCACTTTAGTCATACCCAGAGATGATAGAATAAAAAAGATTGCAGGCGTTCAAGCTGATGTAAAATATACATAACGAGTAAAAACAAAATGCGTTACCGTCAGTCGTAGATCCTCCTTTGTTTTGCTCTAATTTACACTCGATTTGTTTTACTTAAAATCATTGATTTTGCAAATATGATAAAGATCAGAGAGGAACACACCAAAGGAGAACATATCTCAACGTAAAATCAAAGTAAACTATGATATACTAAAGTTGTTTGCCAATAGATAATGAAAGATATGCCTAACTGATAAATACATGAAGATAGGAAGATCCCTTTTCCCTAAGAATGAATGAGAATTGGGGTGCGTCTTGTACACCCCAACCAATAGGACATTACATTCCGTAGACCTTTTTAACTCCCACGCCATCATCCTCTTTTCTGCTGACCTGTTTCAAGGGGCTCTCACTCATTCATCTTTTGGAATGTAAACTGATCCAACGAAGGATGGGCTCTAAAAAGTAATGTTGCAGTTTCCGCTGTCGCAGGTCCGCAGCACAGACTACACCTGGAAGGAAGCCAAGAAGTCCCTCAAGAAGGACTCGCGCTGGGAGTCCGCCGGGGCGCTGGACCGCGAGGAGAAGGAGAAGCTCTTCAACAACCACGTCGAGAATCTCACCAAGCGCAAGAGAGAGAAGTTCAGGTAGGTTCGCTTTTGCCTTTTGTTTTTACCTTTTCTTTGGCTTTTCTAGTTCTGTTTTTTTTCTAGATTATTATTATTTTTTTACTTTCTCTTCGTCGTCGTCGTCGTCTTTTTCCATCGAGTTTTAGGGAAACTGGACGGAGAGAAAGAGGGACGCTACTTTTTTTTTCGTTCCCACACACGGCATTTTCTTTTTCAGGTTTTGCATCTGTCATTTGTCTAAGCTCGTGGTACTCTTAACTAGTTTTCCTCTATTTCTTTTTATCTCCTGATTCATTCAATAATCTCCTCGTCCATTAGTATCTCGCACTCCATATTCACAACAAGAACGTTCTTCCATCCTTCAGGGAACTGTTGGAGGAGTTGCCTGACCTGCACCTGGCCTCCAACTGGAAGGACCTGAAGAAGGAGCTCAAGGACGACCCCCGCTACACCAAGTTCTCCTCCTCGGACAAGAAGTGCGAGAGGGAGTTCCGCGAATACCTCAAGGACAAACTGGTGGCAGCTAAAGCAGATTTTAGGGAACTTTTGAAGGTGAGGAAGCGCAGTGAAGCATGAGCGGGTCGAAGTGAAGGCTCGAGTGGTGTATTTTGTGCCTTGCCACTTGGCCAGATTGCTAATTAGTGATCCATGTGATTCTCCTTAATTAATGTTTGATGTAGATGACATTCCAATAAAAAAGTGTAGTGATAATAACGATGAAATCAACTTTCCCCTAAACCCAGGAAACCAAGTGCATCACCCACCGCTCGCTGAAGATGTGCGGCGAGGGCGAGCAGCACCAGCGCGACATCCTGGAGGTGCTGCGCAAGGACCGGCGGTACCTCGTCCTCGACTGCCAGCCCGAGGAGCGCTCCAAGATCCTCATGGCCTACATGGAGGAGCTGGAGAAGCGAGGCCCCCCGCCCCCTCCCACCGCCTCCGAGCCCACCAGACGGAAGTAAAGGAAGGAGGAAGGAGAGAAGGAGAGAGAGAGAGAGAGCGGTGTCGGTGCGAACGCCCTTCCGTTTGGGGATTGGGGATTTAGGGGATTAGGGATTCGGGGAGACACGAGGGAGGGACGGAGGGAGGGAGAGAGACTGTCAGTGACTGGACTCATCGCGGGGGTAAGGGGTGGGGGGGGTGATAAAGCTCAGCTATTGGTAGATCCAGATTTGTTTTTTACTGATTTTTATTCTCTTTATTTGTGAATTTCGGGGGAGGGGGGGAGGGGTCGACATGAAATATGTACATTTTTTTTTATCAACTTACTTTTTTTCATGTTTTAAATTCTCGTTTCTACATTGTACATAATTAACTTTTCTCACTATTTTTTTCTTCTTATGGGAGAGGGGGGGGAGGGGAGGGGAGGGTAGCGAAGACATAGATGACTTTGTTCTATGGCATTCAGTGTCGGGATGTGATTTTGTAATGTCCGAGAATTAGCAGGTAAGGGAAAAAAAAACTTTGTAACTTTGGAAGCATTATTTTAGATACATTGACACGGCTGTATGCATTTACAGGAAGTCTCTATTAGGTGTTCTGACAATTTCCAAAGAATGTAGAACCTGTTAAATTAGCCTCTTGGTACATTCACAAAAGGAATCTTGATTTTCTTTCAATTCTATTTTTTTAACAGTTTGCGAGGAAATTTTGACCGTTTGTAGAGGAGCATTTTTTCTTTGTATAAAGCATAGGCATTAATAAATTGGACATTTTATTGTTGCAGTTCATGTGAATCATGATCGTTACTACGCGAATTGACGCTGTAACTGTTGTTGCTGTCACTGGTGAAGTAATTATAAAAGTGCTACCTTTTATTTTAATAATCTTGTCAACTTTTTGAATGGTTGTACATGCGCGCGTGTGTATTTTATACTAAGTCTATTCCAACTTTTTATTTCAGTTCGTGGTATGTAGAGTGTGAATGATAAATAAATGAAAGGAAAAAAAGGATTTTATTTCTTCCCTGTGTATTTGTCTTGTTAAATAGAAGTTTTCTTCTGGAGAAAAAAAACTAGAGGCATCGGAATAATTTCAAGTCTCAGTCACAGTATGAGGAACATGCAGAATGTTTCGAGTTAAGATAAGCGATGCTAAGATATAATTTAACAAACTTTAAAGATATATGAAGGGTTGAAATAAGACAAAAACGTATTTACGCTGATTATGATGTGCAATGTGTATAATAATTACAATTGCATTAAATTGACCAGACGTCTACATACAAAAATAGATCCCAAACTTACTCATATACTGAAAGGGCTGAGATACATAACGTGCATTAAAAGTGTACATAGACTATCCCTGCGCACTCTTAATCATATGAGTGCACTAGGGTTTTCCATTCACCATTGACAAAGCACACGTCACACTTGAGCAAGTGACCGGTGATGTACAAACTATTTTAAGCACTCGTCACTTACTGTTTACTACTATCCACTTCCAAGCCCTCGTAATTTCCAATTTACAGTTACTCTGTTTTTTTTCCTATTTGTGTCAAAGTTCTCTGGTAAGTGGTAAGGAAGTCCGCAAAATGAGTTCATTAATTGTTGGTTGGAGATAATACTAGGTTCTATTTGTGCATGGTTGTTGATTTTGAGACCATAATTATCAATAAAAATAATAATAAGATACTGGATACTGGTATTAAGAATATGAAATATTGATACTTAGGGTTAGTTGGGCATGGATGAAATCATAATTATTTCATTACCCAGTCTCAGAAGAACAAGTAAACTATAAGCTGAAAACAAAGTTCCCGTGACCCGCAAAAAAAAAAAAAAAACTAACATGCATTTTCATTTACAACTTTAAGGAGCCCCGAAAATTGTCCAATGCAACCATAAAACAATGGAATTACTATTTGTTTAGTTTATCCAATTTGCCAGAGTTCAGACTACCCAAACAACCACCATTTTCTGTACTGGATATTCACACCAGAAACCCGCATGGAGTTTCGAACGCTTCGTAGAAAACCCAAGAAGAATATCACCTAAAAAGTACGTGTTCAGATTAACTTACTTTCGTCTGCCAAAACATCAAAGGTTTTACCAGTCTCATTTATATCACATGTCTAGGACTTCTAAAGACGGTCGTTTGGTCAAGAGGGTATTGTTTAGCCTAATTATGTTGAGAATATTTCCTTTCTTTTTTGTCTGTAAAGACTCTTTTTGTTAGTTTAATCGTCTCTGTCTCTCTTGCTCTCTTTCTCTTCCCTTTCCCCCCTCCCTCTTTCTCTTGTTTTCTCTCTCTCCCTCCCTATTTTCTCTCTCTCCTTCCCTGTTTTCTCCTCCCTTCTCTCTCTCTCTTTCTCTCTTTCCCAACCCTTTTGACTGTCGTCTGGCTGCATTTCTTGGAAAGTGTAATAATAAAACAAACGGAAACCGGACCGCCTACATATGTACCCTGTCTTCACAAACACGCATGGTCACACACCCCATACACATACGTACACACAAACAAACACACCCCATACACATACGTACACACAAACAAACACACACACACACACACACACACACACACACACACACACACACACACACACACACACACACACACACACACACACACACACACACACGCGCGCGCGCGCGCGCGCACACAGACATTTCTTCACCCACAAAAGGCAAAAACAATCAAACACACTTTCTCCAAATTTCCTTCAGACGCAAACCGGATGCACACCAGAAAAAAAAGAAAAACAAACTACAAAACGACTAATAATACAGCAACTAACAACTTAATTTACGCTCGTTATCCAGTGTCTCATTAACGTCGGGTCTGACCAGAAGGAACGCCGGAATGGAACGCGCGGGAAACTTGTTCGAGTCGGTGTGTGGATTTAAAAAAAAATTGGTAAAAGTTTTTAAAATGATATCTCTGGGCAATTATAAGTTTAGTCTTGAATTTAAGGGAAAACGTAATACTGATTGATATCTTTTGATGTTGGAATTATTGCTGGTGTTTTTTGTGTTATCATTGTTATTATTAACGTTCTATTATCGTTATCATTGTTAACGTTGTCACTGTAATAATATAAATGAACATATTACAATCCCGATCATTATCGCAACGCCAACACATCAAAAACCGCAAAGACAGCATCTTCCTCACCCACTCCCGTCCCTCAGCCTCTCACGGGCGTCCAGGGCGCACCATGGACTCAAGAACCGCCCCAAAGAACCTTCCTTCACGCCCACTACCCTCTCGACCACGCCTTCGACCCCGCCCGCGAAGGACATTTCGACGCGAACACCAGCAGGAGGAGGAGGACGGTAGCCGAAGGATTCTGGAAGGACTCCCTCCCTGGTGACAGAGGGACGCTCTTCTGTAACGGCGACTGGAGGCAGGGCGGCCTGAGCTGCCCGGAGGCGCTGGCGGAGGAGGTGCTGCTGGGGCGGAGGGCGGCTGGGCGGAGGACTCGGGGTGGGTGGGCGTGTCTCTGCTTTTCTGGCTCTGTGTCTGTCTGTCTCTGTCTCTCTTTATAAACATACACACACACACACACACACACACACACACACACACACACACACACACACACACACACACACACACACACACACATATATATATATATATATATAATATATATATATATATATATATATATATATATATATATATATATACATATATATATATATATATGAATACACACACACACACACACACACACACACACACACACACACACACACACACACACACACACACACATATATATATATATATATATATATATATATATATATATATATATATATATGAATACATATATGAATATATATAGATAGATAAATAGATAGATAGACAGATAGGCAGATAGTTATATGATTTCCTTCTTTTTTGCTGCTTTCCATGGATTTTTTTTTCTAGTTGTCTTCTTAGTTACCAAGGGTTCATCATATTATTCCAATGTAAAAGTTCTCTTAGATGTCTAACTTAAGGTGCGTCCAGTTTTCGTCAAAACAAGCACGTCGGCAATACAAAATTAAATAGGCAAACAACCTATTAAGTTGTTAATACAATGTTGGAGACATGATGGTACTCTTTGTATGTGATATGTTGGTAACATTAGTGCAGACGAGACACCGTAGTTGCAGGAAACATGTGGGAAAGACTCTCACACCAACATGTGTGGATGGCATGTGTGTGTGGATGGCCTCGCTAAGTCGACTAAGTACTGTTGCGTACATAGTTGTATATAATAATCCAAATGTCGAGCTTGCCAGGTGATCAAACGTCACCAGCTTGGACGCACCTTTATTTATTTTTTCTTGTGTTCAGTCTTTCCACCTAAAGTCTCCATATTTCTCCTCAAAGCAAACAGGTTCATAAGAAAGAAAATAGTAGAGAGATTAGATAAATAAACAGGTATTTAGGTAGACAATTAGATCAGATTCTCGCGTCTCTCCCTAAACCAAACAGAACCAGGAAGGACAGTGGCAGAAGAAGCAAGATCGAGGAACAGGAAGCGGGACCCCCAGATGCACGCCTTCCTCCTCGGCCTCCTGTCAGATCCGGCGACCAATCCTTCGCTGGTCCGCTGGGAGAACGTCCTCGAGTTCTCCTTCGTCCTCGTCGTCAGGAGCGAGGTGGCGAGGTGTTACGAGGACCGCAGGAGGATGAGGCGCCTTCCTTCCCCCGGAGTGTACTTCGAGCGGGTTCTCAGGTCAGTCCAGTGACGGATTGTGTTGCTGTTCGCTTTCTGGTCTCGAGGTTGATGCTTTTGGGTTGGTTGGTTGCCTGGTCTTTGACATTGCTTGATTCTGATTTTCTTTTCTTTTTTCCTTCTCTCTCTTTGTCTCTCTCTGTCTGTCTCTGTCTCTCTCTCCCTCCCTCCCTCCCTCCCTCCCTCCCTCCCCCCCTCTCTCGCATTGATCAAATGGTTGACATCAAAGAACAATGATTTCTTAACCATGATTGTTTAAAAAACTCCCAAGCAATGAAAGAAGTGATTTCTTTTCCTCCTCTTTTCGTATGCCACGACTTTTTTTTTCCACAGCACAGGCCAAATTTGTGTAGTGAAATATTGAAAGTTCGAAGTGCGTGGAGTAACAAGTTGTGAGGAACTTCGTTTCAATAGATGGAACCTGATGATATCTGGTCCCAAAGCTTTGCTGGTGTCCACTTGTGTTGACTGTTGCCTTACCTCTTTTGTAGTGAGGTTCAAATGTAGTGATGTTTATTCACTGTTGCCTCACTTCTTCTGTAGTGAGGTTCAAATTTCCCAAGATATCCTTGTTTGATGCTGGGATGGTCGGTGGCAGACGCTCAGCTTCTGGGACCTTCATCTTACCAGAGAAATGGGAGACGAAAAGCTCAGTCTTGTCTTTGTTGAGAGACGTCATAGACCCATCTGCTCTTTTGACAAGTGGGATGGAATCACCTGAGGTAAAGCCCTGTTGCTGTTAGTTTTGTTGTCTGGTTCTTACTTCGACAGATAGCTTTCCTTTGTATCTCTGACATATTCTTGCAAGCAAACGTGTGGCGTTGTTTGTTTAGAGTCGTTGTGTGGCGTTTGTGTCAGAGCCAGACTTTTACTCTTACTGTCGGGAACAATTCAGAATCCAAACTGGGGTTGGACTCTTGGTTGGGATTTGTAAGTCTGACTCGGTAAGGAAATACTTCACAGGGCTAATAATTGACCAGTTAAGTTCTTCACCTGTTTATCTATGTCCCAGGTGAGTACCTCTGCCCAGTTAGAGCTGGTTAATTACAAAAAAAAACAAAAAAACATGAGTTTAAGGAGCTTGGACATGTTTACTCCAAGAGGATGGACGAGAAGACTTTCGGAAACAGACGAGTATTCCTCCCAAGGTGCCGTTTGCTCTGTCGCGTCGGTGCCATCTTGAGTAGGCACTTGGTTGGCTATTGTTATGGGAAAGTGTAGGATTTAATCATGTTTCAGCGGTAACTATTATATCTGCACTGTGTGGGCTTACATGACTGTATGTCAGATCCCCAATATTTGTCTGCAGTCCTTCGATGTTGGCAGAGGCTCTCTCTTTCTTTCTCTCTCTCTCTCTTCCTTTCTTTCTTTCTCTCTCTCACTTACTATCTGTCTGTCTATCTTTTGCTCTCTCTCTCTCTCTCTCTCTGTGTGTGTGTGTGTGTGTAAGGCACTGACATTGATATTATGTGACCTAAGACATTGATTTTATATTTCTACTTAATTCAATGTATATTGCTGGCAGTCTGTTTTACCATGACGTGTCCTCTTTCCTGTGTTCGTTTCCGCCTCGAAACACCAGTTGCTCTGGCAGCTGTGTTTGCCAACGGAAGGCCTTGAGGCGTAGAAAGTTGAGTCAGGATTGGTACTTAAGAGGACACACAAGGAACCCAGGACAGAGAGAGACAGAGAGAGAGAGGCAGACAGATCAGACAGACAGACAAGAGCGAACAGCTCTGACCTCTACCCTGACGGCTGGAGTCTGGTGTATTAACAGTCCACAATAAAGACCATGGCACGTGAACGTCTGTCTGATTATTCCACGGACCTACAACCAGGGCATCGGGTGCTTTACAACTGCTCCCAGTGGTGGGTTACAACTGTTGCCAGGAAGCTGGTTACAACTAGTGGCACCGGGTGGGTACACACACACTCTCTCTCTCTTTTTTTCTTTTGCTCTCTCTCTCTCTCTTTTTTGCTCTCTCTCTCTCTCTCTCTCTCTCTTTTTCTTTTGCTCTCTCTCTCTATATATATATATATCGCTGTCTCTCTGTGCGTCTGTCTCTGCATACGATACAAACCAAACACACTTCCCACAGACACATACCCGAATAAGTCTCTCAGAATTCCTAATTCCTATTCCCATTCCAGGTACCACTGCAATTCCGGCTACTTGGTGAGGCTGCCAGACAGAGATCACTTCAAATTCGGCCCGAGGGCATTCGGCTGTCGAATCTAATTTATATTATTCTTTTTTTCATTTCTATCAAGATATATCAATCATCATTCTTTGTCAGTAGTCATTATGTATCATTCATCATGCTTTCTTAATTGCTTGTACTGGTCTGTATTTCTTTTCTTCCAATTAAAAGTACTTGTTGATGTCTGTATTAATCTTTATTATTATTATTATCATTTACGCTTTTTTTTCTAATATTATCCTAAGTAGGCCTATAAGTAAGTATGACCTATTTATAAACGTTCTGTTATTATTCCTTTGTCATGTTATATCAATAATTTTGTTAAATTGATTAAATCATTGTAATTAAAGCGACAGAAAATGTATGAGTCATATTTTTTTCCAATGGAAGAAATGTTATTTCTGTTTTGTAAGATTTGAGTGTTTTGCCTTCGATTCGTTCCTCTGTGTGTGTTTGTTTGTCCGTGGGCTTGTGCGTGTTTGTTTGCGTGTTTTTTTGTTTGCTTGTTTGTATGTTATTTGTTTGTGTTTGTTTGTTTGATTGTCTATTTAAGTGTGTGCGTGTGTTAATAAATATACTCATGGATATGAAGTAAGAGAAATTAAAGTGAAATATAGATACATGTATACGACACACACACATAAAAACACACGCACAGTCGCACACACACAAAAACACACACACAAACACAAACACACACACACGTGTACTGTATACATCCGTTATCCTCACTTTATAATTGTATTTCATCGTCATTTCCTGCAATTCTTTCCTATTGTTATCTTTCGAAAACATCCTATTGCTGGGCACTGACGACAGTGATAACAAATAAAATAAAGGATAACAAATGACATCATAATCATGCCATAGTAATAATAGCAATGATGATAACGATAATAACAACAATGAAAAGGGATATAGACAGAGCGATATAGAAAGGAGACGCGACTATAAAGAGAGGAAGCAAGGAGCGAAAAGGGAAGTGGCAAATGCAAAGGATGGAGCGCATGGCAAATTGCATGATAGGTTAGATACGAAAGAAAAGAGGAGAAGATTCATCCCGACTGGTCAGACAGAAGGATCGAGCGGCGAAGAATATGCAACAGGTACGAGCCATAAAGTATGCAAATTGCAAGGTGCTGTGTGAGGAAGCGAGTGTATTGATGTTTTAAGAATATTTCAGAGTTGATGAAAGTGGCATGAGGAAAGCTGGGAGTGAACGAGAAGTGTGCGAGTGTCGCGTAGGAATGAGTTAGTGTCGAGGTGGGGGTGCACCAGGGATCGGTTCTAAGCCCTTTCCTGTTTGCAGTGATTGTGGACGGAGTGACTGAGGGTTTTAGAACAGGACTCCCCATGATCTAGGTAATTTGTCGGTGACAAAATTATCTTCGGAGATGCTCGGGAGGAGATTGAAATCAACCTGGAAATGTGGTGGCAGCAACATGCACTAGAGAGTACGGGTCTGGAAGTCATGCGAAGTAAGCAAGACAAGAGTAGATGTATGTGAACGAAATGAAAGGTAGAATATGAGGTTAGAACGTAAGACACGGAAGTGAAAAAAGTGGATGATTTTTTTAAAAGTATTAGAGATCAAGGTTGCAGAGCGATAGTGGGTGCGATAGGGAGGTGAGGAAGAGAATGCAAAGGAAGACTTAGAGGGTAGCAGTAAGACCAACCATGTTGTTTAGTTTGGCGACAGAAGCTTTAACCAAGAGGCAAGAGGTAGAAATAAAGATGGCAGAGAATGAGGATATTAAAGTTCTCACTGAAGGGAACGAGAAAGGATAAGATCAGATTAATATATATGAGGAACAACACATATGAAACAGTTTGGAAATAAGAGTAAGGGAGGCAAAGTTAAGGTGGTTCGGGCATGTGATGAGGAGAAACGAGGAACATGTCGAGAGGAGGAGGATGTTAGGTAGAAGAAAGAAGAGGGAAGAAGGCTTAAGAGGAGATTCATGGATGCAGTGAGAAAAGATGAAAGCAGCTGGTTCGACTGAAGAGGAAGCAGAGGATAGAGGAAGATGGAGGCAGATGATCCACCGTGGCGAACTCTGGAATGGGAAAAGCTGAAAGAAAAAGATGATGATAACAATAAGGATAATGATGATTATTGTAGTGGTAGTGATGATAATGATGATGTTAATGTTGATGATTGTGATGATCATGATGATAATAATGGTAATAGTAATGATAATTATGGTAATGATAACAACAATAAAAGTGATAATGGTAATAATTATAATAATAATGATAACAATCATGATGATAGTAATGATAATGGTAATTATTATAATAATAGTAATGATAATAAGGATGATATAAGTATGACATAACAGTAACAATAATAATGATATTGGTAATGATAATGATAATAAAGATAATGAAGATAATAATAATGATGATAATAAAAAGGATAATGATAATGATAATGATAACAATATCGATAATAATAATACTAATAATAACATAATGATAACAGTAACAATAATAATGATCATAACGATAATAATAATAATCATGATAATGGCAATGGTAGCACAAATGATAATGACACTAAGAATGATAATAATGCGCAGAAGTACAGTGAACAAAAAACAGAACAACCAACATACAGGCTGAAACATATACCTACTTCGGCCACATACCCATAGAACACCACAATGGACTGAAAAAAAAAACGAAAAAAAAAAACGATAGAGAAGGACAACAAAATGGAAAGAAGCAGAAAGAGTCAAAACATTAAAAGATGTTAATGGGATAAGACTATCACCATCATTATAATGTTATAAAATAAAACCTTAAAACCTAAAATAAAACCTTATAAATAAAGATGTTAATGACATAAGACCATCATCATCATTATTATATTATAAAATAAAACCTTAAAACCTAAGATAAAACCTTATAAATAAAGATATTAATGATATAAAACCATCATCATCATCATTATCAGAAGAGGCACGATAATCCAAAATCGGGTACGACAATTAATCATCCCCAGAGTACGACATCTTCTCTTCCTTTGTTGACATCTGGAGCGAGAGACGAGGAGGAGGAACGCCCATTCACCTTTTCCCTTTTGTTTTTTTCGGTTTTTCTCTGTTTTTACGAGGATGTTGGTGAGTTTGGGGGTGTGGGGGGTTTCATGAGGGGCTTTGTGAGGTTTGGGGGTTGGTAGAAGGAGGTGGTAATGAGGGGATAGGAGATAATGAGGTAATTATGGAGATGGGGGAATGCGATGCGGGAGAATTGGATTAATTACTTGGGATTTGTTTTTTGTTTTGTTTGTTTTGAGGTATTTTTTTGTGATTTATGTGGTGGTTTTATTCTGTTTTGTGGTCTTGGGATGTGTATGAGGCGAGGGTTATGAGGTGACATGAGGGAACTATGAGGAAAATGGAGAGAAATGTGATTGTCTTTGTCTCGTTTTTTTTTGGAATTTCCTCTTTCCTTTTTGAATGTTTGGTCGTTATTTTGTTTTCTTTGTTTCTTTATGGGATATTTTATGTAGTTATTGTTTATTTGTTACTTGTTTTTGTGCGTTTATATTGTATTTAACATAGAATAGACATCTTTTATAATTACCAATGACGTATTTTTATTTTATCAAAAGCAGAGAAAGAAAAGGGTAAGAATGGAAAAGAAAAAAATGAAAGATAGAAAACAGAATGAAAGGAAAATAAAGTAGAAGTTTAATTTAAGCTAAATATAATTCATGATTATATCACATAATGATACAAGGTGAGTTATGTCACTATAAGAGGAATAATTAAAGCCATTTATTACACAACTCATTACTTAGTCACATTGTGAATTAAGGGTAGTAATTGGGCCAATGAAATAATGTTATTTATTTCTGTTATAATTTTTGCATTTTCTAAGAGCCTCACTATCATTATGGTTAATCCTAATGTATTTTTACCTGTGATAGAATATATTAAGGAAAGAGAAAGAACCTCGCCAAACTTTGGAAAATTGCTGAAAGGAAACACGTTACTCAATTTTTTCTGTCCTTGTATTAACCCTTCTGAGACGAGCAACATCTTAAGGCGCTCAGCTGTGTGTGTTTTCTATTACTTTCAAGATTTATGGTATGAAATATAAGTCTGTGTGATGTATTGGGAAAGTCATACTAGTTAGCTTGTGTTATAACGGGTCATTGTAACCGAAGGAACAAATGATTTGTCCTTTCAACTGATGGAAAATGCTGGACTAGAATGACCCGACCTTATGAAAGATGCCATTGCAGAGAGGTCAATGACTGGATTGCTGAGCAGCGGATTTAGTTATTCAATCAGTTATTTGCATAACTCACTGCAGAAGTGATTGGGAAAAGAATCACTATATATTTTTATGATTTTTATTCTTTATTCTGATCAATTTTATATTTTGCCCCCTATCTTTTAGTAATTCTATTGTAATATTTGATAACAATTTTGATTACAATTTGATTATAATATTATAATTGATGTTTTGTCTTGATAACAATATATATTGCTCAACATTTTACAGATTATTAACACTGAATTATTTTGCAGGACCACGACCTGTTGTCAGCCATCCAGAGAAGCGACTTGCGTTGGCTTGAGGCAAACTCCAGCCAGATCACCGTAGACTGGCGGAAGTTAGTCCACAGCAAGTCAGGAGATACAGCACTGCATGTCGCTGCTCTGGCTGGCTGCACGCAAGTCTTGGGGTACGTTGAAGGGTGGAGGTTGTGTCTCTTATTGTATCTGGTTTTCAGGATTGTTTATTGTTTTTTGTTGTTGCAAATTGGTAATAGCAATAATCAAGAGGTGATAATTAGGAATCATATTATTAATCCCTCTCAGATAGGTCTCCTGATATTATGTTTTGGATTTTTGCAACATTTTGAGAGTTGCAGTAGGAATTGGATTGCTAGAAGGCATTGTCAAATACTCAAGCATAATATGGCATCACACCTAATAGTGGGAAGGAGGTAATTATCTTTCTGGACTTCAGATAATGAACATAGCAGACAATCACTCGCCTACTTGCCAATTACCCCTAGTAGATACAAAGACACACTATAGTATTATAGTAGATAGAGGCAATGACAGTGCGTGGAATAAGAGTGATGATGAGTTAGTCTCTTAGTACGTTATGTAGGTGCTCTACTTGTGGCCAGAATACGTAATTCATGGATATGTACCTTTTACGGCTCTCCTAATCTCCTAATTCCTTTCCTAATCATTACTGACAATTTTTACAAGAGATGAGATTTTTTTTTTTTTTTTTTTTTTTTTTTTTTTTTTTTTTTTTTTTTTTTTTTTTTTTTTTAATTATTTGGAAAATATCTGTGAAGGGTGAAGATTATTACTGTTTTTTTTTTTTTTCTTTATAATTGTTGTTAGATTGACTAATTGCAATGGTTGATAAATGTTTGTGTTTGTTTTCTTCATTTTTTTTTTTTTTTTAACGTAAGGACTTTTATATTTATGTATTAGATATTGTTAATCATTGTCAGGTAAATGTGATGTAGTTAGTTTGTTATTTAAGGTTCCTATGTAGTTCTCCTTTTGACAGTTTAATATGACGAATATTTACAAGAATTATAGTATGTCATAGTGTAGTATAACATTTTGCAGCACATCTTGAGGTAAGAATGATATATACCAAATACAAGAGGAGGTAGATAAGTTTAAGATATAAATTTTTAAATAAATGTTTCTATTAATAAATAAATGTTTCTATTACCATATACAAAATTACTGCTGCTGATTAGAATGTGATGTACAGCTTATGTGTGTGATCAATGATTGAAGATGCTATGTGGCATTAGTATGTCTGCAAAATAAGTTGTTAGATACATAAATTAAATAGTTTATTAGTTGAATTTATAATGTAGATTTTTGTTGTGTTATAGAATGGTCTATTCCTCCCCCCCCTACAGGTGGCTCCTCTCCCAAGGGTGCGACCGATGCCTAGAACAACAGAATGCCGATGGGAAGAGGCCTTTGCACTGCGCAGTCCAGGCGTCGCACCTGCCCATTGTCAAAATTCTCCTGGATCACGGTAAGAGAGGAGTGAGTTTTTTGTCTCAGCAGAGGTCTTTACAGAAGTGTAATATGGTAGAGCTCTGTTTTTGTAATGAATGTCTGCTTTGGAAATGAAATATGTTTTGAAGGAGGGAGATGAGGTGTAGTTTGTTGTGCTTGACACTCTATAGATAGAAAGTATATGGAGAGTCATAACTTTATACTATATTGTATATGTCTCTGAGATATGTATATATATTTCTAAAAAGAGCTTTGATTCAATTGAAAGATCTTTTTTCACTTTACACTCTATGCTATTTATGAATATATGTGTGTGTGTGTGTGTGTGTGTGTGTGTGTGTGTGTGTGTGTGTGTGTGTGTGTGTGTGTGTGTGTGTGTGTGTGTGTGTGTGTGTGTGTGTGTGTGTGTGTGTGTGTGTGTGTGTGTGTGTGTGTGTGTGTGTGTGTGTGTGTGTGTGTGTTTTCTTTTTTTTTTTTTTTTTTTTTTTTTTGCCAATAATTCTGATATAACTGGCTAATCGCGACTTAGGAGCGACGATCGACCCCCTAAAGCGAAATGACTGGGACGCCGCTGGGATGCTGGGTGACAGCACCTAAGCGAAACCTCCAGGTCATCAGGCACCTGATCGAGAACGGGGCCAACCTGCGCCGAGAACAAAGACGGCTGGACGAGGGCTTCCACACCTGGCTGGCAGGGAGGGCGACAAGGAGATCGCACTACCTGTTGGACGTGGATATCCGTGTAGCCAACGTCAGGTGGGGTGGCTTGCACCCTTTGCACACGCAGGAATGCCATTTTAACTTAGTCTTAGAGTGTGAGAGAGAGAGAGAGAGTGTGTGTGTGTGTGTGTGTGTGTGTGTGTGTGTGTGTGTGTGTGTGAGTGTGAGTGTGAGTGTGAGTGTAAGTGTAAGTGTAAGTGTAAGTGTAAGTGTAAGTGTAAGTGTGAGTGTGAGTGTGAGTGTAAGTGTAAGTGTAAGTGTAAGTGTAAGTGTAAGTGTAAGTGTAAGTGTAAGTGTAAGTGTGAGTGTGAGTGTGAGTGTGAGTGTGAGTGTGAGTGTGTGTGTGTGTGTGTGTCTGTGTTTGTGTCTGTGTCTGTGTCTGTGTCTGTGTGTGTGTGTGTGTCTGTGTCTGTGTGTGTGTGTATGTGTATGTGTATGTGTGTGTGTGTGTCTGTGTCTTAGGAGAGATCTTTAATTCGTAATATAATGATCGGAGGTAAATTATTCTTCAATTTTTTTTTTATATTCTAATATCTGTCAATTGTTTTTTAAAATTATTTTCTATCTAGAATATCCTTATGTTACTTTGATTGACCATTTCAATGTCCCTCACAGCTATGCATGGGAAGGATGCAGTTGTTAAGATCCTGCTGTCACGCGGAAACTACAGCACAGACGAATCCGATGCCTGTGGGAACTCACCCCTCCTGGAGGCGCTGCGCATGGGACACAAGAACATTGCCGAGCTGCTAATATTGGAACACAATGCCAGTGTGTATGCCAAGGACAAGACTGGCCGCATGGGGATCCATGTGGCAGCAGAGGCCGGACAACGGGAGGTGGTGAAATTCCTCTTGGAAAGCCAAGGGGTTGATGTCAATTTGCTCTCGGAAACAGGTAAGTTTTTGCTCAAAAAATAAAAAAAAAAGAACTTTTTTTTTCTAGAGTTCCAAATGATGTTAAGTGATGTGTTAACCCATTAGCAGCGGATGGCATGATTTGGTGCAAAGGCAGAGTCGGTGATAGACGCGGATGGCACCATGCCAGACATGTAATTCAGCTATCCTACTGCACAGACCTTTTTTTAATACCGCGACCAATGGGTTAATAATCAAGGAGATTTATTATTATTTTTTAAAGTAAGTAAGTAAGTAAGTGAATAACATAAAACTGTATTGCAAAGTTGAGTTCTTTTTGTTATTTTCATAACAGGCTTATCTGCAATGCATTGTGCTGCAAAGGAAGGCCACACAGCACTGGTCGAGATGCTGGCAGAGCAGGGCTGTGAAGTTAATACACAGGATGAGAATGGAAGGACTGGTGAGGACTCACAACTTCTTTGTAGCAGCACAGAGTCTTGACTAATAGAGATCCTATTATCAGATTTTTTGTTTTGTTTTTGTTTCTGTTTTGGTTAGTGTTTTCATTTGAGTTTAGAAGCTGAATTTTTCTTTTTCCTGCAAGAAGAACAGAGTTATCATTTGATGCTCGTCCATTAGTTTTAGTATTTGTTTAATTTCTGGTATCAAGAAGAGATCGAAAACACAAGCCTACCTTTCACCTCTGTAATTCATTTTCTATTTTTTTCCAGCTCTCTGGCTTGCTTGCAGCTCTCGTAGAACAGCCTGTGTGAAGGCACTACAGAAGCTCGGAGCACAAGACCTGGCCGATAAGAATGGCACTCTGCCCTCCCAGCTGATGCCGTTTTGAGGTGGAACCGCCGTAATGGTCTAGATACTTCGAAGATACCACAAGGTCGCTTGTCTATGCACACCTATTTGCAACTCGAAGGAGACATGTCCCAGAATTCTATATATTTGCATGATGAGTCTTCCATAATCATGAAACTGCTTAAATTGTCTTTTATATCTCCATAGACAGTATACGAGTAGGAACTAATTCCGATCCTGGGCTTGACCTTAAAGGAGTACCTTATTATAGGGAGTGAGTGAAAGAGATGGCAGCTGAGAAAGAAGTTTGAAGTCGAGATCACCTGTGATTAAAATGATAATGTTACATGTGCCTTTTATACCAGTGTATCCCGGTTATTGTGTTTTTTTTATTTTATATCTTTAAATATATCATTTTTAAGAAGGGGTGTTTCATAACCTAGTATAACCTAGATGAAAGGTATGGATATAGCCAGAGGGAATGGAATAAAATGTACTATGAATTTTGATCAAATTGCAAGCAATGTTAAAAGTGATGTTTGTTATAATGAAATCACCATTTGGGCGATATTTGAAAGTGAGGAATTAACAATAAGATAAATGATGAATTATCGGGAGTCACCAGAGCAAACGAGAACACGTGTTTGAACAGGTGAGTCAACTCGGCCTGTGAACACTTGGATGTAACATGACTGGTGAAAAAAAAAGAAAAAAAAAATGCGGTATCATGTATACACACACACGTGCTGCGCAGACACCCACGTCATGTATGCAGGAATTTATTTATATCATATCGAAGAAATACACTTCACAGACTGATAAATGAAAGGTAAATTTAAAAAGAAGCGAGGGATGGGGTCGAGAAGAAAACAGGTAAGAATGAACTTATAATCTGCAAAAATATGATAAGAATATGAAATAAATACGGGGA
>BOPN01007302.1:7500-10000 GCA_017312705.2 Penaeus japonicus | reverse complement strand
ACATGGCAGGATAGAGCCTAACCTTAGCTGGGTGTCAGTCTGTAATATATATATCAATATATGAACATATGTTCAAGTTTATTTTCATATCCGAGGTGTTTACCCTTTATTTTTTAAACCCAATTTCGAGTTTATTTTCGGCTTCGATTGAGTTTTTGTTGTAAGTTGATATTGTGATGTCATCTGCGTATATTATTTTGGATATGTCTTTTGGGAGTTTCAATAATATTAAATAATGTTGGGCCTAATAGCGAGCCTTGTGGGACTCCATTTAATATTTTGCCTTGTATTGAGTTCTGATTACTGATTTTGATTACCAATATTCTTTCGTATTGGAAATTGTGGGTCCATTTTGATATGATTCGTATAATTCTTAATTTTGCCATTTTTATTAATATTGCATCGTGGTTTACAGTATAGAATGCTTTTTCTAGGTCTATGCTTGCTATTAGTTCATATGTCTTTCCCTTGAATACATTGTTTATGTATATATTTATTATATATTTGTAGTACTTTTATTGGGTCTAAAAACTGTTGGGTTTTTGTTTTATATGTTATGTTCACTCTACCAATTCAATCGTCTTGTAATTATGTTTTCAAATGGTTTGCTAGTGCATGGTATTTTGCTTAGAAATCAATAAGATTTTGATTCTTCAGTTTGTTTGTTTTTTGTATTTTTTATTTGTTTATCTATTTTATTTATTTATTATTATTTTTTGGATAATTTATTTAATATGCTTTAGTAGTGATTTGGATATGTTTACTTAGACCAATGTTACTTTGATAATCTTAATATGCATTCTAGGATATTGTTTGATGCATTTTTTTGTAAAGTTCATAAGGACCTTCGTCTGGTCCATATGCTTTATTTTTCTATTATATAACACTGCAATTACTTCATCGATTGTTATGTTATTGTTTCAACCTTTAATGTCTAAATAAACTTTATCTTTCTGTTTCAGTTAGAAGTATTTCTGGGTTTTTATTAACTCCTCTTTGAATATTTCTAAATTTATTGATTTTTCTGATATAGATTGGTCGTTTATGATAATTGGGTAGTCTATTCTTGATGTTTTACAAGTCATCTTCTTTATGAATTTTCATTAAAAAAGTTAAGAAAAGAAAAGATATTTCCCAGGATTTTTTTTCTCTTTCTATTATTTGTCTAGCTTTAGCTAATATATATATATTTTATATTTTCCATTTGGTTTTCTTTATTTTTACTTCTTTTAGTGTAAACTTTATTTCTTTTCTGTATTATTTCATTACATTTGTCATTCCACCATGGCTTGTCTGGTTTATCTTTTGTTTTCTCTTCCGAACTTAAAGTATTTTTCTTTCGCATTTCTCAGCAAATCTGTTAATTTCTCTAGAGAGCTTATACTTATTATGTCTTTAGTATTTAATACCTTGTTATAATCAATCCATCCCTATTTTTTTTATTGTTTTGTCCCTAATAATCACTGGAAGATGATCACTGGTTAGGTGTGGTCCTGTACTTATTTCTAAGTGTCCAAGGGTTGGTTTCCCTATTACTAGATCTATTGCTGTTTCTTTTGATTTTCTTTTGTCTATTCTTGTGGTTTGATCAGGTGGGATTAATAGTATCAAATTATTTTGGTTCATGAAGTAAAAAATATTTCTCTCGGTTTTGTTTCATAGTTTTACACTTTGGTTTGGATTCCAATAGGGATGGTGACTGTTAAAGTCTTCTATTATTAATTTTGGTTCTAACTGTTCTGAGTAGTATTCTATTTTTTTGTTTACATTATTGCAAGGATTATATATTAAGAGTATATTCAACCATTTATCTTTATAATTTATTTTTTAATCCAAGTGTTTCTAATTTATGCTTAAATCTGTCTCCTAAATTTATTACTCTAAATTGTAAATTACTCTTTATACAGAAAGCTAACCCTCCTCCCACTTGATCTGTTTTATCTTTTCTGATTATTTCGTAATTATTGATGTTAAATTGATCTTTAGTTTTCAACCAATTTTCAGATATTCATATTAGATCTATCTGGTTGTTCTTTGTATATTAGGTAATTGAATTCAGTTTTATTTTTGTTTAGTATTGATCTTATGCTCCAAAGAATTATCTTATCCATAGAGATATTGCATTATTGCGTTTATTGTTGGAGTCAAGTCTTTTATTGCTACGGTTATCATATTTATCATAGAGTTGTCAGTCTTTATACTGTTTATATTTATCATTGCATTGAACATTTCTTTAGCAAAACTCTTCCTCATTTTTCATTTTTCTTTCTTCTTGTGTTTTAGAGCATCTGATGGGGGTTGATAATGACCACATTTTTGGGGGATTTTTTTTTTTTTTTTACTTTGATTCTGACCTGTTTGTATGATTTAACTTTCTGATGTGTTTGTAGATTCTTTTTGGTTGTTATTTATGTTTATTTGCTTTTTGGAGGTTCTCTGCCTAACGCTTGGTTCAGCGTTTAGGCTTATGTTTAAATTTATCTCCCGTTGGTTGTTTGTT
>BOPN01007301.1:52500-57218 GCA_017312705.2 Penaeus japonicus | reverse complement strand
TATACATATATATATATATGCATACCCATAAAACAATGGAAATATCTTTTTACGATGGTGATGGAGACACAAACGCTGAAGTCCAGGAGTAATAATAAAGCTGTTGATATAAATTACGCCATTTCCTCCTTCCTGGTATAAATTCAGAGGATCTCTTCGTTATATTTCAAAGCCCATCGTGAATTTCCAAAACTGCTTTCGTGGCTTTACGCGCTAGATCGGCCAAGAAGATGCATTCTGACGTCACACATCCTGGGGTGATTGCATATGAATAGGTCTGTCTTTCATTCTTTTTCTCTTTCTCATTTTTTTTTCTTTCTTTCTTTCTTTCTTTTTTTCTTTTATTTTTTTCTCTTTCTTATTTTTTCTTTCATTTTCTTTCTTTCTCTCTCTCTTTATTTTTCTTTGTTTCTTCTCTCTTTCTATCTTCAACCATTTTCTTTCTCTTTCTCTTTCTTCATCTTTTTTTCCTTATTCTTCTTCTCCATCTTCTTCATTTTTTCCTTATTCTTCTCCGACTTCTTCATTTTTTCTTTCTTTCTTTTTTCCTTCTCTTTCGTTCTCGTTCTCCCTCTTTTTTTCTCTCTTTCTTAAATTTGTTTTCTGTGAATGATGCAGTGTTACTTGTATTCAGACTTTATTTCCTTTTTTTTCTTTTGCTCTTTCATTTGGTCTCAATCTATCTTTTTTCCTTTTTCTTTTTCTTTTTTTCTTCTCTCTCTCTCTCTCTCTCTCTCTCTCTGTCTCTCTCTCTCTCTCTCTTTCTCTCTCTCTCTCTCTCTCTCTATCTGTATATCTATTCATCTTTCTCTTTCTTTCTCTTTCTGTCTCTCTGTCATTCCCTTTCTCACTTTTTTTGCTCTTTCATTTGGCCTCAATCTATCTTTTTACTTTTTCTTTTTCTTTTTTTCTTCTCTCTCTCTCTCTCTCTCTCTCTCTCTCTCTCTCTCTCTCTCTCTCTCTCTCTCTCTCTCTCTCTATCTCTTTCTCTCTCTCTGTCATTCCCTTTCTCACTATTTTTTCCCTCTTTCATTTTGTCTCAATCTTTTTCCTTTTTTTCTTTTTTTCTTCTCTTCCTCCCTCCCTCCCTCCCTCTCTCTCTCTCTCTCTCTCTCTCCCTCTCTCCCTCTCTTCCATTATCCCACACCGTCCTCCCCTCTCTCTTCTAATCCATACGGGACATTAGATTAGCATCCCCTCCCCACCCTCCTCCCCCTCCCCCTTCCCCACTAACACTCATCCGTATTACCCCCCCCCCCCCTACAAACACACCGTCCCCTAACACCCATCCCCCACTATTTCTCACCCCCCCCCCCTCTTTCCCCTTCCTCCTCCACTCTCTCTCCCTCCTCCCCCACCTTTCCTCCCCCCCTCCCCCACCCTTTCTCCTCCCCTCCCCCCTCCCCCACCCTTTCTCCCTCATCCTAACCATGCTTTCACATTAACATTTACGATCCTCCAATTCACTTAGTGAACGAACGCGGCCATGGTATCTCGCGCCTTCTTGGACCAAAGCCGAGACGAACGCATTCGGACGCGGCGAAATTATCTCAGTTGCGTCACGCTACGGTTTCGGACAGGTATTCTATCATTAGGATAGGGGAGGGGAGGGAATAGGGGACTGGTTTTGGGTAGGTGGGGGTGGGGGGGCTGCTTCAAAGGAAGGGCAATAAAGGGGGATTTGAAGGGAAGGTAGTGGGGGGGGGGGGGGTCAAAGGGAGGGTAGAGGAAAGGGGCTTCTGAGAGAGGTCAGTAAAGGGAATTCGAAGGGCGGTTAAGGAACCGGGCTTCAAAGGGAGGGAATATGGGAGTGGTTTTCAAAGGGAGGGGCATTCAAAGGAAGGGAGTGGGGGAGTGGGGGAGTGGGGGAGTGGGGGAAGCCTCAAGAAGAGAAGAGGGAAGGTGGAGGATTCGAGGGGAGGGGAGGGAGGGGGTGATTTGAGGGGAGGGGAGGGAGGGGGGAGTGATTCAAGGAGAGGAAAGGGGAGGGGAAGGAGTCAAGGGAAAAGGAGGGAAGGTAAGGGAGGGATATGCGAGAAATGAGAGAGAGAGAGCAAGAAAAGAGTGTGAGAGAGTAAGAAAGAGAGAGAGAGTGAGAGAAAGAGTAAGAAAGAAAGAGAGAGAGAGAGAGAGGGGGGAGGAGATAGATAGATAGATAGAGATAGATAGATAGATAGAGAGAGAGAGAGAGAGAGAGAGAATGAAAGAGAGAAAGAGAAAAAGAAGAAAAAGAAAAGGAAGAGAGAGACATAAAGACAGACAAAGGGAAACCAGAAACAGTTTAAAAAACGGAGGAGATAGAAATGGGAAAGATAGAAAGAAAAGAAAAAAAAAGAGAGAAGCAAAAAAAAAGAATCAAGGAAGTTCCTCCACAGACGAAAAAAGAAAAAAAGAAAAAAGAAAAGAAAAAAAACCTTCAAGCATTTACAGACGAATCCCCAATCAATACGAAGTAAAAGAAGCGCTTACTGTGGAAAAGGAAAATGCATATAATTGCATCAGACAAGCCGAGACTCACGAGAGCAGAAAGGGGGGAAGAGGAGAAGAAGGAGATAAAAGGAAGGAGGAGCGAAAATGGGAATGAAGGAGAGGAGGGAAAAAAGGGGAAGTAAGAATGGAAAGGAAGTGGAATAGAGGATAGGGAGGGGAATTGAGAATGAAAAGATAGGGGAAAAGAGTGAGAATGTAATGGAAGATGGGAATGGAAGAAAGTAGAGTATAAGGAGTAGGAAAAAAAAGGAGAAGGAGAAAGAGTAAAAATAAATACAGAGAGAGAGAGAGAGAGAGAGAGAGAGAGAGAGAGAGAGAGAGAGAGAGAGAGAGAGAGAGAGAGAGAGAGAGAGAGAGAGAGAGAGAGAGAGAGAGAAGGAGGAAAAGGAAGAAAGAATCAGAATAAGATGAAAGACAAGTTTTAAAATAGGTGACAAAAAGAACAAGAAAAAAAGAAAAAAAGGGAGATAGGAGGAAAAGGTGAAACCCATTAACGAAAAGATGCACCAACACAATTACGACTCCTGTCATTAGCATAAATTCAGTCGTCGGCCTGTGCGTGTACACCCAATTAAAGTGATTGGGAATAATTGGTCCATATTTCAACTTTCGTCAGAACACCAAACATGCTATAAACAGATTGAGTTATGTCTCTATAGCTTACTTACTTATCTTCCATCATGGAGTTTCGCCGAGGTCGGAATAAATGGATGTTTTATTTGGATTTTCTTGATTAATATCACTTTGATTTTTCTTTTTTGTATTTGGTGTATTTTTAAATTTTATTTCCTGGTGCTTTTCTTTTGATTTTGATGTTTTTTTTTTTAGGTTAGTATTTATCATTTTAACTTTCATCATTATCATTTTCCTCAAAAGCAGACATCTGATATGCACTATTTATCAACCAAAAAACAATTCTACCTTCCTAAGATACAAATAATATAAGGAAGGCAATAGTAATCATAATTACAACAAAAACGCAACGAAAAAACTTCCCTTTTCTTAAGAAATCGCCCGACCATAAAACAAAAAAAACAAAAAAACAAAAATCCCTTTCTTTCAAGAAATCGTTGGACCATACATAGTCAGGTGTGCGTGTGTGACGTCATCATAATCAATTCCGGGTGTTGATTACACTTAAAACGCGATGGCGTGGAACCTGCCTTGTAATTATGCAGTAAGGTATTGACGGCGATTCATATCTTTTGCAGTATCACGTGAGGGGCAAAGATTTCGGTTTGGGTTGGGAGCTGAGATAAACTTCGGTGCAGGTTGTGTAGGTCGCGCTTCTCGGTTGTGAGTTGGAGCGTCGTCGGGGGAGGGGGAGGGATGGGTGAGGTGTATGGGGGTGTGGGGGTGAGGGGGTTGGGGGGGGGGGGGTGCTCGGAATGTTTCCAAAATTGTTTCCAAATGTTTCCGGGAGCCCCCCAGCTGTAGTGATTTGCTCCGCTCGTCTCGGCTCCTTTGAACAGGTCGTGTTCCTATTCTCCCATCCTCCTTCCAAAAAATGTCAAAACCACTGATACATACATACATACATACATACATACATACATATATATATATATATATATATATATATATATATATATATATATATATATGAATGTATATATATATATATATATATATATATGTATATATATATATATATATATATATATATATATATATATATATATATATATATATATATATATATATATATATATATATATATATATATATATATATATATATATAGTTAGTACATGACTATTTAGGGAGAAGGATGAGGAGAAGAGGCGGCAAACGTATACGGAAGCATATAGAAAAGAAGGAAGGATAAGAAAAACAAGAGGACCAGAGATGGTCCGCCAAATGTTGGCTGCTGACTGGTAGGGAAGAACTTGGCCGACATGATGGGGAGGAAGATAGATATTCTTTATTAACTGCGGAAACTAGATGGCGGGACAGTAAAGCCGCGGCTGATTGGCGGAGAGTTATAATTATTTCTCATGGGAGTTGAATCTGGAAAATAGAATTGGGTAATAGTTGGAAAAATATGTCAACAGCATACTGGAAGTGAAGAGGGTATCAGATGAGCAGCCGACCCTAGAATGGATGTAGAAGGATCCAAATTAAATGTGATCAGTACATACTAGGTGGAGTGCTAGATGAGGAAAAGGAGGTTCTGGGGCAAAGCGGAAAAAATAAACGTCCAGAACATCCCCAAGAAGAGAAAGTTA
>BOPN01007301.1:22500-25000 GCA_017312705.2 Penaeus japonicus | reverse complement strand
AAATATCTATCTATATATCCATCTATGTCTGTTTGTCTGTCTATGTCTCTGTCTTTGTCTCTCTGTCTCTCTATCTCTCTCTCCACTTATCTATATGTCTGTCTGTCTATGAATCTATCTATCATATGTTCATTACATCTCTGTCTATCTCTGTCTGTCTGACCCTGTCTTGCTCACTTTCTTATCCATCTTTTTCTCTCTCTTTCCCCTACTTACCTCCACCTTCCTTCACTATTTCACCTTCCTTTTTTCTCTCCAAAATCTATTTCTTTCTCTCTCTCTCTCTCTCTCTCTCTCTCTCTCTCTCTCTCTCTCTCTCTCTCTCTCTCTCTCTCTCTATCTATCTATCTATCTATCTATCTATCCATCCATCTACCTATCTATCTATCTCTCAATCATCCACTTCTTTCACCTTTTCGTTGTTTTTCATTCATAGCCCCTTCTCTGCCCCCCTCTTTTCCCTCTTTCCAATTATTTCTCTTCTTTGTAATCGTTTCGTCTCTTCTACTTTTTCTTCTCTCACCCTCCACCCTCAATCAATTTTTCCTTTTCATTCCTATCCCTATCTGTATTTTATTTCGATCTCTTTGCTTCCCTTTCCTTCTACTTTCTTTCTTATCAGTATTCTTATATCTCTGTTCCCTCTTCCCCCACCTTTTACCCTCTTTCTCTTTTTCTTTTTCTTCATCTTCTTTTTTAATCTTGTCTCTTCTTCTTATATTTCCTTCACTTCCAATCTTCATCCCCTCTTCCTCTTCCCCATCTGCCCTCTTTCTTTTTTTCTCCTTCTTCTTCTTACAGGAATTGTCATTTTCTTCTGTGCCTTCTTCTCTCCTTCTTTTTATTAAAATATATTTTTGTCGTCTAGTTGCATAATTTATTTTCCATTTCCTTATCATTCTCGTCCTTCTCTACCTTTTCTTTCTCATTTTCTTCTTATCATTAGCATCATTCTTTCCCCCTCTGCACCTATTTTCATTCCATCTCCATATCTCCATCCCCTTCTCCTCCTCCTCCTCTTCCTCTCCCTTTTCATTTTTTTTCTTCTCTTTGCCTTTATCTTTATCGTATCTTACTCGACTTCCTTCTTTCTCCGCATTACCTTTATTCCTACCGTCCCCATATATTCTTCCTCTTTCTCCACCATCGATTTTCTTCTTCTTCTTCTTCTTCTTACTATTCTATTCTCTCCCTCCATTTTTCCTGACCCCCACCCCCTATTTGCCTCCCTCCGCCCACCTCCTTGTCCCCCATTGCCATCCACCCTGACCGTTTGGAGCGCCGTTTTCCCAGTCGTAAACGAATATGCAATTGCACAAACTTCTAGCCCTCTTCGCCATTGCAACGGGTGCTGAGGACTTTTTCTCCAATCCTTCCTCTCTTCCTGCTTTCCTCTTCCTGTCGTCTGATTCCGTTTCGTATTTCCTGATTTCTTTTCCTTTATTGTCCCTGTTCTGAAGATACTTTTTATTCCTCGTTTTCCATCTATTGTCTTGTATTTTCATCTTCCTCATTGTGTTAATTATCTCTCTTCATTTCGTCAAATTCTCACTTCTTTTCTTCTTAATGTTAATTTTCTTTCCTCCTTTTGTCTTTCTTTCCTTTCCTCTCTCCTTGTTCCTTTCTCGCCCTTTCTCATTCGTCCTTTGTCCCCTTTCCTTTCTAAATCAGCTTCCTTTCACATTTCTTCCCATCTTTTTTCATTCCTTTCCCACTTTTTCAATCTTCTCTCCTTTCTTACCATACATTCCCCTCTCCTCCTCCCCTCTTCTCTCTTATTTCCCATGCTATCCCTTATTTCTACCTTTCTTCCCATCCTTTCCCCTTCCCTCCCCCTCCTTTCCCCTCATTTTCCCATCATTTCCTTTTCTATTTCCCTCCTTTCATCTTCCCTAGTCTCCCCTTTCTCTTGTTTTCGCCTCCTATCGTCTACCTTCTTCTCGCTTCCCCTCATTTCCCCTTTTATTGTGAGTTGGTTTGGCCAGGCTAAGAGGGGTGAGGTGTTACGGTGTCTGAGCTTACAAAGAGCATTAAAGTTTTGTATCGGAACGGAAACGGGAAATGAAAGAGAGAGAGAGAGAGAGAGAGAGAGAGAGAGAGAGAGAGAGAGAGAGAGAGAGAGAGAGAGAGAGAAAAAAAAAAGAGAAAGAGAGAGAAGGACAGAAAAAGAGAGAGAAAAAAAGAAAGAGAGAGAAAGAGAAAGAGAGAGAGAGAAAGAAAGAGAGAGAGATAGAGAGAGAGAGAGAAAGAAAGAGAGAGAGAGAGATACAGTCAGACAAACAAACAAACAGAGACTGAATGTAGGTTGTTGGAATCTTCTGCTGATTTTGCAGCGTTTAAATTTTCTACATATTATATGTCATGCAACTTTCAAAAGAAGAAAAACATATATACTTTGTTCATAATGGAGGTGACTCAATTTGAAGGTTATTAATTAGCTTCTGACTTTCCAGCTTCAGTGCTTAACTCACATGATGGTTGTCTCTTGCATAATGGGGAA
>BOPN01007301.1:15000-17500 GCA_017312705.2 Penaeus japonicus | reverse complement strand
CGCTATCTTGTGCCGTCAGTTTCCAACAAATAATTACACGTATTACAGACGTATTTCAGCGTTACGACACGCTATTCCATGCAACCTAGGTCAACATGAAGACAAATATAGTGGCTTCTTTGTGCAACACCTCATTAGCAGACCAGCGTGAAGTTTTAGGTGTGTTCTGGTCACATTGACCTTCTCCTGATACCTTATAAGGAGGGAGTGAGATAGATAAATATGGTAGTAGAAAAATGAGATAGATAAAGATATAAGCTATATAGAGAGGGATATAGTTGAGTAGACAAATGTATATAGACAGGACAGAGGTAGATAGATAGATAGATAGATAGATAGAGAGAGAGAGGGAGAGAGAGAGAGAGAGAGAGAAAATGAGAGAGAGAGAGAGAGAGAGAAAGAGAAAGAGAGAAAAAGAGAATGAGAGAGAGAGACAGCGACAAAGAGACAGAGAGAGAGAGAGAAAGAGAGAGCATGAACAAAAGGAAAAATATGAATAGCGCTCTATGAATATTCCACCGTGCATTTGCCCCAAAACGCCGTCACCATCAGGAACGCATCAGAGAGATGCCCCCTTCCCTGACTCCCAAAGCACCGCTTCTTCCCTCCTCAGTCCCTCCCTTCCTTCCATCCTCCCTCCCTCCCTTTCAGCCCTCCCTTCCCTTCAACCCTCCCTCCCTCCCTTTCAACCCTCCCTTCCCTTCAACCCTCCCTTCCACCCTCCCTCCTTCCCTTTCAACCCTCTCTTCCCTTCAACCCTCTCTTCTGTCTTCCCTCCCTCATTTTTCAACCCTATCTTCCATCCTTCTTCCCTCTCCTTATACCCTCTCTTCCATCCTCCCGTCCTCCACTTCAACCCTCTCTTCTGCCCTGCCTGTCTGTCCTTCTAACATCCTTCCTCTTCAACACACCCCTCCCTCCCCTTCCACCGTCCCTCCATTCCCTTCCACCCCTTATCTACCCTCCCTCGTACTCTCCCTCCCCTCCCTTCCTCTCATTCCACCCTCCCCGCCCTCCCTTCCTCCTCTTCCACCCTCCCTTCTTCCCCTTTCCACCTTCCCCTCCCAACCCTCCCTCCCCCCCCTTCCACCCTCCCAACCCTCCCTTCCTTCCCTTCCACCCTCCCCTCCCTCCCGCCCTCTCCTCCCTCCCTCCCAACCCTCCCTTCCTCCCCTTCCACCCTCCCCTCCCTCCCGCCCTCTCCATCTTCCCTCCCCTACTTCCCTCCCTTCCTCCCCTTCCATCCTCCCCTCCCTCCCGCCCTCTCCTACCTCCCTCCCAACCCTCCCTTCCTCCCCTTCCACCCTCCTCTACCTCCCTCCCTCTCCATCTTCCCTCTCCTACCTCCCTCCCTTCCTCCCCTTCCATCCTCCCCTCCCTCCCGCCCTCTCCTACCTCCCTCCCAACCCTCCCTTCCTCCCCTTCCACCCTCCTCTACCTCCCTCCCTCTCCATCTTCCCTCTCCTACCTCCCTCCCAACCCTCCCTTCCTCCCCTTCCACCTTCCCCTCCCTCCCGCCCTCTCCCTCCCGCCCTCTCCTACCTCCCTTCTCTACCTCCCTCCCTCTCCATCTTCCCTCCCAACCCTCCCTTCCTCCCCTTCCACCCTCCTTTACCTCCCTTCCTCCCCTTCCACCCTCCCAACCCTCCCTCCCTCTCCATCTTCCCTCCCCATCTTCCCTTCCTCCCCTTCCACCCTCTTCTACCTCCCTCCCTCCCCTACTTTCCTCCCAGCCACAAACCATTCTGTGGACTGAATTCTACCTTTTCATTCGGCGTCAGTAACCGGAGTCCAGAATGACAAGTTCAGCCTCATCGGGTATCAATTAATTCAACATAGTGTCGCGTCATTCTTGCAATTGGTTGGTTGCCTGTTTGTAAGTCTGGTCGTCATGGATAGTTGTTGCAGTTTTGTTGTTGTTTTTCTTCTTCATTGGTTATTAGCAATAGCGATAATAGCGATGAAATGGTTTCAAAGATAATCATAATGAAAATAATAATGATAAGAATAATATCAATAATGATAAGTGGTAATGATAATGATAATAATAACAAAAATTATAGTAATGATGATAATGTAAACATTATAATGATTATTTTTGTTATCATTGTTTTTGTGTTTTTTGTCGTTGCTCTTGTTATTGTTATTGGTATTATTATCACTATCATCACCATTATCATTATCCTTACAACTGTTGTTTTGGCGATGTTATTGTAATTCATTTCTATCAAACAAAAAGGAAAAAAAATCATGATTGTCATTACCATTATCATTATCATCATCCTTCCCCTTCTATCCTTCTATCCGTTTTCCTCAACGCTCCTGATTAGATTACATCATCAGCTTTATTAGTGAAACGTTCAGAATTAATGAAGGTAATCATGAAAATATCGATTAATTCGCCCCAGATCATGACGAATGTAAAATAATGATTGTAAATTGTTTTCCGACACAATAATCTATCAAACGCTTCATGGCCATCATTTATCATAACAAATCG
>BOPN01007301.1:7500-10000 GCA_017312705.2 Penaeus japonicus | reverse complement strand
GACGCTAATCATCCTCTCCACCCCCCTACCCCCCACAGCCCACCCCTGACCTTCTTTCGCCCCCCCCCCCCCTCCTCTTGCTTAGTAGACTACCCCCCATCCTGCTCTATTTCATTTTTCTTTATCTTCTCTCTCCCCCCCCCCATCAACAAACTTCCCTTCCCCCCCCCCTACCCCCTCTATCGATCCTTCTCTCCATAGACTTTCTCTTGCCTTCCCCACCTCCCTCCACACCATCCCCTTATCACCCTCACCCCCTCCCTCCTCCTCCTCATTCCGAAGACTTTCATACACTTTCCTCTCCTTTTATGCCATGTCATTTCCCTATCCCCCCCTTCCCTATCTCTCTCCCGTTCTCTTCCCCTTCCTCTACTTTCATCCTCACCCCCTCCCCTCTATACACGCCCCTTCCCTATCCTCCCCTCCCCTCTATACACGCCCCTTCCCTATCCTCCCCTCCCCTTACACCCCTCCCATATCTCCACTCTCATCACTTCCTCCCTCTTTCTCAATCTTCCTTCCCGCTCCCCTCCCTCCTTCCCACCCTCTTAATCTCCCTTCCCTTTCCCCTCCCTTCCCCCATCCTCTTTCTCAATCTTCCTTCCACTCCCCTCCCTCTCCCACCCTCTTTCTCAATCTCCCTTCCTCTTCCCCTCCCTACGCCTCTCCCTCCCCTCCTTTCCCCACTAACTTTCTCAGCACCCTCTCTTCCCTTCCCCGCTCCCACCCTTTCTCACCTCCGTTCCTTCCCCCTCTACCCTCTCCTCCCCCTACCCGCTTCTCAATCTCCTCCCTTCCTCCCTCCCCCTCCCCTTTCCTTCTTTCTAATCTCTCTTCCCCTTCCCCTCCCCTCACCCTCTTTCTCAATCTACCTTCCCCTTTCCCTCCCTCTTTCTCAATATCTCTCCCCATCCCCCTTCCCCTCCCACTTCCCCCCTCCCCCTTTCTCAATCTACCTTCCCCTCCCCCTTTTCCTCCCTCCCTTATCCCCCTTCCCCCACCTTCTTTCTCAATCTCTCCTCTCCATCCCCTCCCCCCCCTCTCTCTTTCTCCCTTCCCCCCTTCCCCCCCTTCCCCTCCCTATTCATCCTCAGGAAACTATTTTCGTTCGCGCCTGACCTTAACCCTTTCTCGGTAGCTGCGTATAATAATCATAGGGTACGACTAAGGATTATCATTGTTATTATCATGGTTATCTTTATCATTTTCATGATCGTCATTATTATCGTCATTATAGACATCTTTATTAGGATTGTTATTTGTATTTCTTTCATTATCATCTTTATTGTATTTATCATCGTTATGATTTTCATCATCATTACTTTTTATCATTACTCTTATTATCATTACTGTTATCATTGTCATTATCATCAACTTCATTATCATTACCATCGTTATTATGATTATCAATAGTATTACTATCGTTAAAGACTATCATTGTTTTTATCATTATGTTTTATTATTGTCACTACTAGTAGTATTGCTAATAATATTGAAATCATCGTTATCATAACTGTTAGCTTTACCATCGACACTTTGTCTGTTTAATCTTTATCTATCATTTTTGCATCTTTCATTCTTCATCTTTCTTTCTGATTGTTTGTTTTCTCTCTCTATCTATCTATCTATCTATCTATCTCTTACTCTCTCTCTCGTTCTCTCTCTCTCTCTATCTATCTATCTATCTATCTATCTATCTATCTATCTCTTTCTCTCTCTCTCGCTCTCTCTATCTATCTATCTATCTATCGCTTAGTGTCTATCTTAGAATGAAAATTGATTATTGATCTATTGATAATATTCTACAAATAATTTTCCTCTTTTCATGTAACTTATCAATCGACTCTATACATCTTCTTCACTAGTAGTTGCATAATATTTCACGACAAATATTTTATTTCCAATAATAGTACTAATTAATTCACATTAAAGCCTCGATTTTATTAAAGCATCATCAACATCCTAACCATCAATTTTGTCGTATATAAAATGCATTTAGCTTTCAGTACTGACGACAATAATAGAACTAATGTCATTAGCAATATTCATAATAATGAACGATTCGTATTATGAAGCTTTACACGCAACAATGCACACGCGAAGCAATCATGATAATGCAATTACAATGGGGAGGATGATAATAATGATATTGATATAAACAGGGGAGCAATTCCACGTGCAGGGACACGCAGCCACTTTCTAAAGATAAAATCAGTATTCAATCAATAGGATTAATCTATAAAATTATTGGGATATGGCGTGCCGTTCAAAGGTTTAAACCATGATTTTATTTTGCACTAGAGGTTACAGTTGTTGATTTTCAAATGATCGAACTCTTTATTATCGTCTCTCTCTCTATGCATCTGTCTATCCATATATCTCTCTATCTTTCTATCTCTCTATCTCTCTCTCACTCTCTCTCTCTCCCTATCTCACTTTCTCGCTCTCTTTCTCTCTTTGTGTGTGTGTGTGTGTGTCGCACTCTCTCTCTCTCTCTCTC
>BOPN01007300.1:55000-57500 GCA_017312705.2 Penaeus japonicus | reverse complement strand
TACGGCTACTGACGAGCTGTGGACTGGACACCCTCAATGAATTACTTGCATGCGTTGTTATGTTCTCTCAATAGATGGCGCAATATTCCCCATTCTTTACAGTATAATCATAAATGCCATTGAATGGTCACGTCATGATCAGTCCTAGATTCCTATCCTGGAATACATGAGACGGGAAATCACGGAAGCCGCTCATGCGCAGTACTTCGAGTGCCGGCTTCTCATGGCATCAGTTGCTGTCATCATGGCGCAGTGTGAGGGGTCCTCCTGGTTGCTCTTTGACTTTGTACGCGATCTGTGCTCCCATCATGAACGCATTACGGAGCTGAGCTATGCAAATGGTCTGTTCGTCATGAGAGGAAATGCGACCGCTGCGGTCAGCCGGCACGTTATGACCTGCGACGGAAGCAGTTCCGATGTCACAAGACCGTAGCGGCCAGGAGACAAAGGAAACAGGGCCGCCTCGGTGTTTAAGAACTCCTTCTTCTAGCTAGTGCAGCTTGATGTCGAAACCTTTCTGGTCTTTGTGAACTTCTTCGTCTGGGAGTGTTTCACAGATCGGCTCATGCGTCACGAGCTAAGGCTAGGGGTCGCGACCATTACCGACTAGTCCAGTTTCTGTCAGGAGGTAATGGTTCACTGGGCCCTTGACCAGCAGGGTGTCATCGGGGGCTCTGGAAAGATCGTCGAGACAGACGAGAGCAAGTTCGGGTGCCGCAAGTACAACGTTGGAAGAGTGATTGACAGCCAGTGGGTCTTCGGCAGGAACTACAGGAAGACACGCGACCTTTTCCTCGTCCCGATTGAGGATCGGACCAGCGAGACTCACAGTGATCAAGGAACGGATCGCCCCGGGGTCGATCATCATCTCCGATGCTGGAAGGCTTACAACTGCCTCTCCCACGAGGGATACAGACACCTGACCGGCAACCACACTTACAACTTTGTAGATCTCGACACTCTCGCCCACACTGCACCATTGTGCAGCCGCAGGAAGAAACACTTCATAGGGTACTTATCTCGATGCATGTTCCTCAGGCGCTTTGAGGACCTGAACGTTCGACTTCACTTCCTGCATGCCGCGGCATCTCTTTACCCGCCGGCATAGGCTCCCTCCACCCAGCCACATCAGATAACCTCCAACACCCCTCACAGGTTGATAACGAGCTAATTATGTATCATAAGTAGCACGAGATGCCCCGAATAGGAAAAGCCCCCATCCCCTTTTGGCTAGGGCAAACTTCAATACTAAACAAAGTTAGGTAGGTAATTGGGTTAAGATTTTGCATACGAAATATGCCCCGAATTCCTATTCTACCGAACTATTTCATGTCCTCCCTTATACATATAAATCTATATACTATAACTATACCTACACACACACACACACACACACACACACACACACACACATATATATATAATATATATATATATATATATATATATATATATATATATATATATATATATATATATGTATATATATATATATATATATATATATATATATATATATATATATATATATATATGAATAAGTAAATAGGCATATAAATGTATTATATATATATATATATATATATATATATATATATATATATATATATATATATATATGAATAAGTAAATAGTTATATAAATGTATAATATATATATATATATATATATATATATATATATATATTTATATATATATATATAAATATATATATATATATATATATATATATATATATATATCTGTATATATATATATATATATATATATATATATATATATATATATATATATATATATATATAAATATAAATAATAAGTTATATAAAAGTATAATGTATATAGATATATATATATATATATATATATATATATATATATATATATATATATATATATATATACATATATGTATATATATTCATATATATATATATGTATATATACACACACATTTATATATATATATATATATATACATATATATATATATATATATACATATATGTATATGTGTGTATATATATGTATATATATATATATATATATATATATATATATATATATATATATATATATATATATATATATATATATATATATATATATATATATATATATATATATATATATATATATATATATATATATATATATATTATATATATGAATATATATACATATATATTTACATATATATACATATATATGTATGTGTGTGTGTGTGCGTATGTGCCTGTGTGTGTATGTGTATGTATGCCTATATGTAGATAGATAGATGCATTTTTATTTTGAGACTGCCATCTGCTTTTAATGTTGATGTAAAGTCACTCCGAAGAAAGAGTGGGAGCGGGAGACAGAGACAAAGCGACAGATTGTATATAGAGAGAGAAACAGAGAGACAGTCAGATATACAGACACGCTGACAATTAAAACAACAACAACAACAACGCTACATAGACGAGAGCGTCGCAGTCTTCCCTCGCCAGTTTAAAAAAA
>BOPN01007300.1:7500-15000 GCA_017312705.2 Penaeus japonicus | reverse complement strand
AAATCGAGCGGGCATTCTATTGAACGTTTTTCCTGTGTTAATATTTCAGTTCGCTTCATCAAACAAAAATGTGAGAACGTGGGCCCCCTGAAATTGAGAAAAGAGAAGCTTTCGGTGTCTGCACCATGCATATGTTGAATTAGGATTTTGAAGTAAGTTCAGCATTAGAATTAAAAGAATCAATTAAAAGCCTTACTATGGTGCAGCTTTGCAAGGAACGTCGCCGTTTACACTTATTCTTGCACCAAATTTCATGTCACTATAATGTTAAGTTCAATCTTTCATTACTATCATTTTTGCAACTGATCTCTGTGATGTAATCATGAACTTTCCTCTTTTGTGCTTAGTATATATTTTCAAATAATATCGCTCACTTATTTATTCTCTCTCAAGCAATCATTCAGTGACTCCTTTATTCAAATACAAAAGACTGCGTATTTATTATTATTTTTTTTAGCATGAACCTCTGCTATGTGAGTAGGATTTTCCTGCATACATCTTACCCTGTAATTGTAATGGCTTTGTTATGTCGTACTTGTCGCTGGCCCCTAGTTTTGTTAGCATTGACTTGTGGCAGATAGCTTTACACAATACTCATACCTTTTCCATAATGTTTTTTTTTTTTTTTTTCCATTCCCTTCCTGTTCAAGTAAATCCCTGTGGATTGAAGCTGCCCTTTCCACAATGTATTTCCGTTCCGAACGAAAAAGAAAAAGAAATACAAACCTCAAAATCTACGTGAAAACTGTAAAAATTTTAAACGGCTTTGGTATCATACAGAGACTTATCTGTAAAGGCACCGGAGTGGCCCAGTTTCCATAATGTTATTTTATTTTATTTATTTTTTATAATCATTTTTTTTTTCATTCCCTTCCTGTTCAAGTAAATCCCTGTGGATTGCAGCTGCCCTTTCCTCAATGTATTTCTGTTCTGAACGAAAAAGAAAAAGAAATCCAAACCTCAAAATTTACGCGAAAACTGTAAAATTTGAAAACGGCTCTGATATCATACAGACTTATCATTAAAGGCACACATAATGGCCCATTTTGCTGTTGGGAGATCCCCGCCTGCCACAACGCCCATGGAGCACGAGCCGAGGACCAAAACGGAAGATGAGAATAGAGATGCAGAGTCGAGGATGACTAATAGTACATCGATCACAAGGACGTTGACGCGTTGCCGCCAACACCATCCATGGACCAGCGAGAATTAAGACTACTATGATAGGTTAGGTGAAGTTAAAGTTCCATGATAGGTTAGGTGAAGTTAAAGTTCCATGTATTGAAGTACGGCAACGGCGGATACTAACAGTGTGGACCACTAAAGGCTTGACAAACACCCACTCTCAATACCTAGACCTCATGTTTCACGTACTAACGACATAAGATGAACTAAACCCAAATGCGGCTAATATCTTCTACCTTTCAAATAAACGTACTGAGCTAGAAGTTTCAGCACAAGGTCATGATATCTTGGATACCGTTCCCTAACATATAAGAACCCCATTGACATAGTCAGGCCTAACACAGACGGCCATAAGTAGTTATTGAGCGAATGAATGGGGTGTCTATGTGGTGGTGTGATCTGAATGCAGAGCGTAAAAGGGCGTATGAACAGCAGGGGTAAAAGTCGATGTTGTGGTGTGTGTAGCATGGATGAGGACATTGATAAGAGCAGTGACCAGAGAAGACCTTTACCTCAGGCATTTTATTTAAAAAAGGTGATCATTTCTATTTTGTATAGACTTGTGATTTAAGAATGGGAATATTTGATTATTTGTTTGAACCTATTACCGTTTTGTATTGTAAAATACGAGAGGAGGTACATAGTAAATGAATACACTATGTAGTGTGTTCTTCCTAGCAGTATTTGCAGAACCGTATATGTTAGAAGCAAACTGGGGAGACCTGGTGTTAGCAAACTAGACACAGGAAGAACAAGGAAGCAATATTACTTACATTGAAAATAGCTTTGCGAAGTGAACTTCATATGTTTCTGTAAATGGAAATGAAAACATTTTTGTTTGAAGCGACTTTTGAAAAGTGCAGAGTTTCAATGAATTATGTATATGAACATAACTGTGAAAAAAAAAAGAAATGGTCAAGACTTCAGGATCTACTCTCATAATCAAAATAACTATAAATAATATTCTCGAAGACAACATAGTGGGAAAAATCAATTCAAAATGTAATATTCTCGAAGACAACATAGTGGGAAAAATCAATTCAAAATGCAATATTCTTCGAAAACTAGTGGGCGCAGGGTAGGGTCCAGGCTACAATGTGCTTCGTATCTCATCCCTTGCTCTGTTATTTGACAACTGAGAATTATCCCCCAGTGTGAAGAAATTGGACATCAGTCACTCGAACCAGCTCGTGACATGAATTTCCTTGAGCTCATAGGATACAGTTAGATCGACCTTGGCATGGCCGATACGCCTCCTTCATGCAAGCAATTGATCTGTTAAACAGCAATAGACACATTTGCGACGACAGATATACACCAAACACCAGGGCATGTCTTGAAGTCCAGAGAAATACACATGAGAGATGTGGCTAGCGTTTATGATTAATTCAGAGGCTTGCTGAGGGAGGCCAATCTTGTCATAGAGTATACTAAAGAAAACAAATTTCTGTAGACACGAAGTGGTAGAGAATAATAATTTGTGCAATAAGAAAATGTGAAAAAACGGAATCTGGCGGTTCTTATGTAATTAAAATCCGCTTTAATTCGTTAACAAGTAAGAAAAGGAGAAAATGCTTTTAAGATCGAATGTTACTGCTATTTCTAAAATTATACGGGATAAAAGCTTTATGGCTCGTATCATTAAAAGGCAAACACAATCAAATAAACTAATCATTTGATAGTAATACGTAGAAAGAAGTAAAACAAATACAAATATTAATCTCGATATTCAGGATGAAACATGATATTCAGCTGCTACCGTAGTGCCTCTTGTAAAAAGACTATGTTTACTACTGTTGTTGACACAATCAGGTCTAGTTTGAGACTTTCTGCTGTTGTTTTCATGTAAATATATGATAAGTAAAATGCAATGCAAAATCAATGTCTTCCCAGGACTTTCCGATTTTGTATTTGGTTTACCGAATTCACACACGCACTCAAACACACACGTATAATATTGTGCGTGTGCGTGTGGTTGTAGCATGTGCGTGTGGTTGCAGCGTTGCGTATAGTTGCAGTGTGTCCGTATGGTTGCAACGTGTGCGTGTAGCATGTGTGTGTGTGTGTGTGTGTGTGTGTGTGTGTGTGTGTGTGTGTGTGTGTGTGTGTGTGTGTGTGTGTGTGTGTGTGTGTGTGTGTGTGTGTGTGAGTGTGTGTCCGTGTCCTATCTCCGTATTTATTTACAACAAACTTTTTTTCAGTGTAACGATCAAACTTCGCGACAAATAATTGCAGCCAATAAGGCCAAACCCAGTTACATTTAAAACTGAAAGTGAGCCTTCCATCTCCGACTCAATGGCAGGTATCATTCCTCTTTAGCTCAGCGAGATTGCTAAACGCAGACAATTACCTTTTGTGCATAATGCATTAGCAAAGCTGTGGGATTCTCGTGATGTAAAAGCTTTGTCTTCAGTATTAATATCCCGCTTATCTGCTCTCTCTCTCTCTCTCTCTCTCTCTCTCTCTCTCTCTCTCTCTCTCTCTCTCTCTCTCTCTCTCTCTCTCTCTCTCTTTTTTTTTTTTTTTTTTTCCTACCTATATATCTTCCATTTCTCGGAATTTATCTGTCTCGTCCAACTCCCCTACGCTTGCATCTACGTACCATTATTATCTTCATCCTTCTCCTTTATCTCTCCCTCTTCATACATTTCATTCTATCATTTTAATATTTCCTTATATCCCGTTTTCCATCCCCGCTCATTATTCCCATTATTCATTTTCTCATTTTCTCCTCCTCCCAACTGGTATGTCCTTCTCCTTCGCTTTATATTCCCTTTATCTTCCCTTACATCTCACATTATCCTACCTCCCTCTTTCAGTCTTATTTCCTTTACTTTACTGTTTTCAATATTTTTCATTCGGAAAAGAAAATACATTGACAACTTTTTCTTGGGGTTGTAATTTTCTGTTCACTTAGTTTTCAAAACCGGTATTTCAAAGGTTCAGTTCTGTTTTGGGATTAACGGCACCAGAACAGGAAGGATACATATCAAGGAAAATATGTATAACATTTTCTGAATAACTAGTTGCGTATGTTATTAAAACTTATAACCAACCCTTACTTTTGTGAAAACAGAGTATTCAATAGTGCTTTTCCATTATGAAGGTTAATCCGTTTTTGCGATGTTATTGTTTTGAACATTACATTCGACATTTTGTATGAACAAAGGGATACATCCCCAGGCGTAATTATAATAGAAGTGATGAAAAAAAAACAAAAAAACTTCGCTGACTCTAGGCTCAATTTTCTATACAACGAATAAAATGGTGAGGCTGAACAGACCACTCGCAGTGTTCAAACTGATGATATTAATTAATGATATTTGGGAATACGGAACTTGCAATGCGTCTCTGGTCATGAAGATCAAGGCAATAGTAAAGAAAAGAGAAGAAGAAGAAGAAACCTCTTCACCTGTGCTCGTGTTATTCCCAAATTGTGAGCTGTGTTCAATCTCAACATTGATAGTATTTTATCATACACAATATATTAGATCTAGAAATTCTAGACAGAGACTATCAGATAAGCAATACCAAAATCGATCCTTGAGAGAAAATGGAATTAACTGACAAATAGTCAAGATTATTACTGGCTCAGATTGAAATAGCGTTTATAGAAACATTCTAGAATAGGCCGTGTTTACTGATAGGTTTTCTGTGGTAAAAAAAAAAAAAAAAAAAAAAAAAAAAAACTCCGTCTATCAGTGAGAATATTCATCCCTTAATAGCATAAGCTAAAAAGCTGACACTCCCTAAGGGTGGGGATAAGATGTCGAGAGAACCATTCAGGGCGTGGGTTTCCTTGCCTTATTAATTGCGATTCATATTAGAAAATTGTAGATGATTAAATTTCGTAAATACATGTCTTTTCTCCTAAACATTTCTTCTCATTTCATTTTCGATTAAATATAGAAATAATCTTTCACAATAATGAGAGGTGAAGAACGCGGTATGAAAAATAAATACATACAGCGCTGTCTCATGAGATAATTATACCATGGTATGTGTGAGACGAAGTATATGTATACTTGTTTCTTACTTACGACAGAAAAAAAACAAAAACAAAAAAAATGAAAATTATCAGAAACGCATGTGTAATCTTTCTGCCAAACTTGATGTTCTTCCGCGATACTTTACCACTTCTCTTGTACCGAAAGGGGCTTCACATATGATCTTTAAAAACAGAAAAAACAGAAATCTTGTTTTCTTCCCCCTCTTAGTTCTGTAAAGCTGGTCGTGAGGAAGGAAGATTTATGTTAGTTTGCAAAGTCTCCGATATTTTCTTGTAAACTTACCCGCGTTATGTCTTTTTCTTCTTTCTTTCTTTCCTTCTTTCTTTCTTAGAATCCCAGAGTTGCCGCAAAATGATCACTTTCCTCTTTGTTACTACATTAGTGTCGATAAGATAAGTGGAAGAGAGTGCATAAAAGTAAAGGATATCCGATATAAAGTATCAAAGAGGAAGAAAAAATAGGCATCAGAATACCTATAAATGGTAACGTTTGACATTATTGCCTAAATCAAATGTGAAAGGTAAAAGATAAATGTGTCTTGTGTAATATTTAGAAGACCTCTGGGAGCAATGAATATAACTAGAAAAATATGCAGCATTTACAGGAACAGATTAGAACAGATTGGCAGAGAGGAAGAGAAAGAGAGGGGAGGACAAAGAGAAAGAGAGAGAGAGAGAGGGGGTGAGATCAAAGAGAGAGAGAGAGAGAGAGAGAGAGAGAGAGAGAGAGAGAGAGAGAGAGAGAGAGAGAGAGAGAGAGAGAGAGAGAGAGAGAGAGAGAGAGAAACAGAAACTGAAACGGATTGGCTGACAGACGGATGGACGGACGGACAGACAGGCAGACAAAGTGGAGAGAAAGATAATAGACAAGCTGGAGGGACATCCCATTGAAACAAAAGAAGACGAACATAAGACAGAAATAATATATATTACAACACTCTTTAATGTAACATAAAGGAAAAGATGTTTTATGTAGTACCGCAGAAATTGATAATACGAGAACTTTAACGGGAAATTTACTGTTGTCTTTTCTGACATCTTGTCGCTCAATAGATTATCGTTATCATTTCCATCACATTGTTTTGCAGTTGCTAATTTGTTACCATTGTTGGTAAGTATCATTGATCTCATTGTCACCATTGCCACCATCATTATAATAATAATGATAAAAAACTATAGTGATTGTTATTATCATTTTCATTATGATTTCTAATCTTTATTATTATTGTTATATTTATTTTAGAATTATTAGTCCTCTTTGCAATATCTTTGTAGTTACTATTATTTAGAATATCATTATTATTGTTATCTGCATCATAGATAATCATATGATGATAATGACTATGAAAATGATGATATTGATGATGATGATGTTAAAGATAAGGAAAATTATCTTCAGGATAATAATGATGAAAAAAATGATAATGATAACAATGATTATTATAATGATAACAATAGCAATAAGCATATCAATGATAATATCAACAATATTAACCATTATGATAACAATTCTATCAGTAATGATATCAATAATCATGATATAAATAATGATACAGATGATAGTTATATTCATTCTGTCAATAAAGATGAGGATGAATCAATAATGATAATGATAATACTAATAATAGTAATACTAATAAAGATAACACTGATAATAATACTGATATTAATAGCAATAATAAGAAAACTGATGATAATGAAAATATTGATAATGATTATAATAATGATTATGATGATAATGATAATAATATGAATAAGGATAATAATAAAGAGGAGGGTCATGATAGTAATGATAACAATAGTCATAATTATAGGAAGGATGCTGATGATAACAATAATCTCAATGATAGGATAATGATAATGATTATAATGACAATAATAATTATGATAGAAATAATAGCAAGAACAACAACAATAGAAATTCAACAAGAACAACAACAATGATAATAATTATAATGATAAGGATGATAATAATAATGGTGGGGATAATGATGAATGCATAAGGATGATAACTATGGAGATAATAATAGTAATGGTAACAATAATAACAGTAATTATGATAATGATGATGATAAACATAATGATAATGATAATAAAATAACAAATAAATGATAATGATTATAATTAAAATAATAATATTGATGATAATGATAATAATAAAAATGATAATACTGATGAAATAATAAAAATAATGATACTGATGATAATGATTATACTGATGCTGTTACTGATACTGGTAATGATAAGGATACTGATAATGATAATAGAAAGATGATAATAAGCATGATAATCATGATAATAAAATG
>BOPN01007299.1:40000-47500 GCA_017312705.2 Penaeus japonicus | reverse complement strand
GAATGGGTGGTTGAATGGATGAATGAAGGAATGGGTGGCTGAATGGATGAGTGAAGGAATGGGTGGCTGAATGGATGAGTGAAGGAATGGGTGGCTGAATGGATGAGTAAAGGAATGGGTGGGCGAATGGATGAGTGAAGGAATGGGTGGTTGAATGGATGAATTGAAGAATGGTGTGTTTGAATGGATGAGTGAAGGAATGGGTGGCTGAATGGATGAGTGAAGGAATGGGTGGCTGAATGGATGAGTAAAGGAATGGGTGGGCGAATGGATGAGTGAAGGAATGGGTGGCTGAATGGATGAGTGAAGGAATGGGTGGCTGAATGGATGAGTGAAGGAATGGGTGGCTGAATGGATGAGTGAAGGAATGGGTGGGCGAATGGATGAGTGAAGGAATGGGTGGCTGAATGGATGAGTGAAGGAATGGGTGGGTGAATGGATGAGTGAAGGAATGGGTGGTTGAATGGATGAATGAAGGAATGGGTGGCTGAATGGATGAGTGAAGGAATGGGTGGTTGAATGGATGAGTGAAGGAATGGGTGGCTGAATGGATGAGTGAAGGAATGGGTGGGTGAATGGATGAGTGAAGGAATGGGTGGTTGAATGGATGAATGAAGGAATGGGTGGCTGAATGGATGAGTGAAGGAATGGGTGGCTGAATGGATGAGTGAAGGAATGGGTATTGAATGGATGAGTGAAGGAATGGGTGGTTGAATGGATGAATGAAGGAATGGGTGGCTGAATGGATGAGTGAAGGAATGGGTGGTTGAATGGATGAATGAAGGAATGGGTGGCTGAATGGATGAGTGAAGGAATGGGTGGCTGAATGGATGAGTGAAGGAATGGGTGGCTGAATGGATGAGTGAAGGAATGGGTGGCTGAATGGATGAGTGAAGGAATGGGTGGCTGAATGGATGAGTAAAGGAATGGGTGGGCGAATGGATGAGTGAAGGAATGGGTGGTTGAATGGATGAATGAAGGAATGGGTGGCTGAATGGATGAGTGAAGGAATGGGTGGCTGAATGGATGAGTGAAGGAATGGGTGGTTGAATGGATGAATGAAGGAATGGGTGGCTGAATGGATGAGTGAAGGAATGGGTGGCTGAATGGATGAGTGAAGGAATGGGTGGTTGAATGGATGAATGAAGGAATGGGTGGCTGAATGGATGAGTGAAGGAATGGGTGGTTGAATGGATGAATGAAGGAATGGGTGGCTGAATGGATGAGTGAAGGAATGGGTGGTTGAATGGATGAATGAAGTTGAAATGGGTGGCTGAATGGATGAGTGAAGGAATGGGTGGCTGAATGGATGAGTGAAGGAATGGGTGGCTGAATGGATGAGTAAAGGAATGGGTGGGCGAATGGATGAGTGAAGGAATGGGTGGTTGAATGGATGAATGAAGGAATGGGTGGCTGAATGGATGAGTGAAGGAATGGGTGGCTGAATGGATGAGTGAAGGAATGGGTGGCTGAATGGATGAGTAAAGGAATGGGTGGGCGAATGGATGAGTGAAGGAATGGGTGGCTGAATGGATGAGTGAAGGAATGGGTGGCTGAATGGATGAGTAAAGGAATGGGTGGGCGAATGGATGAGTGAAGGAATGGGTGGCTGAATGGATGAGTGAAGGAATGGGTGGGCGAATGGATGAGTGAAGGAATGATATATATTTACATATATATAAGTGTGTGTGTGTGTTTGTGTTTGTGTTTGTGTATGTGTATGTGTATGTGTATGTGTATGTGTGTGTGTGTGTGACTTTCATTACCACGAGTACATTATCATACTTACCTAACGCAATCGTTCCCTACCTTCCCGCTGCTAACATTATATGCAACAAAAAAAACAAACATGACATTCGCAAAAAATAAATAAGCCCTGATTACACAAGCCACGCAATAAAAACATAAAGCAGGAAACAGAACTACATTATCGAAAACTACTTTGCAATTGCAAGAGGAGTCCCTCGCTTAAAACGTCCTACGAGTCTAACAAAACACAACATTTCCTTCTTACGCTCGTCCTCCAACATCCGGCTCCTCTGCAATATCAATTTCGTGCAAGAGGCAAGAAATAAAGCTAAGGGGATAGTATACTATTACTAATATATATATATATATATATTTTTTTTTATTATCATTATCAATGTTACTTATATCATTATTGTTATTTTTACCAGTGTTGCTTTTATTATTATTATCATTATTATTATTGTAATCATTACTATTATTAACATTATCATCATCCTTATTATCATCATTATCATTATTACTACATTATTATTATTACTATCATAATGTTTGTCATTATCTTATTGTCATAAGCATTATCATTATTGTTATTACCATTATCTTTATAACTATTTTTATTAGCCTATCATTGCTATCGTTGTTATTGCTGCTGTTATCATTACTAATATTTCTAATGCCATTATCATCATCTCCTTTATCATCATCATCATCATTATCATTATCATTACCATTATCACTTTCACTATCATTATCATTATCATCATTATCATTATCATCATTATCATAATCATCATCATCATCATTTTCATTATTAGAAGGAGTACTAGTTGTTTTATCATTGTCATTAGTAGTAGTATTTATAGTCCTGTAATATTTGTAATCAAGACTTAAATTCTAGTTCAAAGACAGAGAAGATATTCATAGTTATTGTTGAGTAAATCAGGGAAATAAAACGAATTCATAGAGTTTACTTGCAATGCTTAATGTCATCTTGCACTAGAACATCAATTGATTTAATGATATTCAGAAGTAACATATCTCAACATTTCTATTAAGGTTGGTTAAAGTGTATGTGTTGTTGTTTTTGTGTGTGTGCGTGTGCGTGTGCGTGTGTGTTGTGTGTGTGTTGTGTGTGTGTGTGTGTGTTTGTTTGTGTTTGTTTGTTTATGGGGGGCGCATGTGTCCGTGTGTGTTCTCTTTATGTGTACATATACAAAAATACAAAAACCTTTGAAACACACCAAAAAACAACAGCAAACCTCTAACATCTCGCTCACCAATAACCGAAAACAATAATGAAAAAATGGTTTTAAAAAAAGCCTCAGTCAAAACGATGCCGTCAGTAGATGACCTTGACCGCTTGACCTGTCTTGACCGATTCCTCCAGAGCAGAAGCGATGATGGAAACACGGAGAGTATTTTCGCCTGACAGCATATTGTCGTCCAGTCCTGAGTAGATATTGGTGATTGGGATTAAATCCTGCTGTTGTTGATTGAAACTATTACATTCTCCCATTTCCTTTCATCGTTCTCTCTCTCATATTACATACGCACACACATGCACACACACACACACACACGCACACACACACACACACAAACACACACGCACACACACACATACACACACGCACACACACGCACACACACACACACATTTCCAAAGTTTAATAGTCGTTTAACGGGCAACCCTATTACACCTAAAACTTCGTTCCTATTACATTGTTAAGAGACAAAACTTCCTCATTGCAAAATTTCCCCTAAACAATACCTTAGAATCGACTTTAACGCTCCACTGAAATACATAAAATGAATTAAAACAGCGTGCAAATAATATCAAAAATAGATAATTCCTTTGAAAACCATAGAATATAAATCACCATGAAAAAATAAAAACATAACCCAAAATAAATAAAAAGATATTTAAAAAAAAAATCCAAGCAAAAAACAACTCTCCCACTTCTTCCAAACCACCCCCAGAAAGTGCCCTAAAATCCCCCCCCCCCCACAATACCCCCAAAAGACCTCATGAAATCCCCCCCCACACACACACACTCCCCCTAAACAGAACAACAAACACCCTAGTATCCCACCTTGCACGACGTCGCAGAAATGATCGAGTTCCCTGACATATCCTTCGTAATAGCGCGAGGGGAAGGAATGCAGGATGGGCGGCTCCGTGTCCCCAGCCTCCGTCGCCCTCTTGATCTGATATGGGCGCTCGTTGTGGGAGCTCAGCATCCCCTTCGGACCGAAGGCCTGGTGGGCGGTGTGGGTAGAGAGGAGATAAATGGGTGGGCGAATGGATGAGTGAAGGAATGGGTGGGTGAATGGATGAGTGAAGGAATGGGTGGGTGGATAGATGAGTAAATAGGTGAATGAGTAGATGAATAGCTGGGTGAACGGATAAGTGGATGAATAAATGAATAGGTGAATGAGTAGATGAATGGATCGGTGAATAGACATGTGGATGTGTAGATGAGTGGGTGGGTCAATGAATGAGTAGATGGATGGGTTAATGGATAAATCAATGAATAGATGGATGAGTAGATGAATTAGTGGGTGAATAGATGAGTGAATCTCACATAAAATTGAAAAACTTAATTAGTTAAAGATCTAAAATAAATCTAAATATGAAAATTCCTGACACCAAAATAGATAAAAGTGAAACTCTCAATCTAAATAAATAGAAATAAAAAGCATCCCCCAACCTCAAATAAAAAATAAAAAAGTAAGTCACAAATTTCACATCAAAGCGAGAAAAGACTATCCACTTACCTCATTATCCAATAAACAGTTTTAAAAAATCATGAAGTAAGTCACAAGCTTAAAACAAAAACGAAAAAAAACAAGCCATTGACAACAATTTCCAATATACAATAAAAAAAATCAAGTTGTAAATCACAAGCTTCAAAATAAAATCGAAAAATATATGCCACTGACCTCAATATTCAATAGATAATAAAAAAAAGTAATAAGAAGTAAATCATAAATATATTTAAAACGACAAATAACCAAAACAGGCCGCTGACCTCGAGGCGCTGGTCGTAACCGTAGACGGCGTTGCGGCTGAGGTCCGTGACGGAGATGGCGCCGCTTGGGAACTTCATCGTGAACGCTACCGTGTCGTGGTCGCCGATCTCGGCCACTTCCGGGATGAAGGCGGAGGCGGCGGCGAAGACCTCGCTCGGGTACTCGCCCATCACCCAGCAGATCAGGTCGATGTCGTGGACGGCGCAGTCGTGGAAGATGCCGCCTGGGGGGGAGGGAGGGAGGCACGGGTGTTTGTTGGGGGGGGGGTCTCCGGTCTTTTTATCGAAGGGTTGTGTGCATAAAGGATGCCACATATGTGCATATGGACATAGACACACGTGCACACACACACACACATATATATGTGTGTGTGTGTGTGTATGTATGGTATGAATATACATATATATATATATATATATATATATATATATATATATATATATATATATATATATATATATATATATATTATATATATATGTGTGTGTGTGTGTGTGTGTATGTGTATGTGTATATGTATGTGTATGTGTATGTGTGTGTATATGGTATGAATATACATATATATATATATATAAATATATATATATATGTGTGTGTGTGTGTGTGTGTGTGTATTTGTGCGTGTATGTATGTATGTATGTGTATGTGTATGTGCATGTGTATGTGTATGTATATGTATATGTATATATATATGTATATATATATATAAATATATATATGTATGTATGTATGTATGTATATATATGCATATGTGTGTGTGTGTGTGTGTGTGTGTGTGTGTGTGTGTGTGTGTGTGTGTGTGTGTGTGTGTGTGTGTGTGTGTGCGCTTTTATATTTATTTATTTATATATATACATATATATATATATATATATATATATATATATATATATATGTGTGTGTGTGTGTGTGTGTGTGTGTGTGTGTGTGTGTGCATGCCGTAATCTCACCTGACTGCTTGAGGTACTGGATGGAGGGCAGAGGCGAGTCCCTGGCCACCGTCTTCACCAAGTGCACCTGTCCGATAGTTCCTGCCCGCACCTCCTTCTGAAGCTGGCTGAAGCTCGGGTCGAAGCGCCGGTTAAACGCGCAGATCAGAGGCTTCCCCGTCTGAGAAAAAGAGGACATTTAGACGTGGGAATCTTCTTGAATGGGCAACATTTTAGGATTTGCTATGCCTTATGGTTTATGCCTTCGAACAGGTCTTTGACAGACATTAGATAAACAAATGGATAAATACGTAAGAGAAGAGAGGCTGAGAGAGAGATAAAACGAAACATAAAGAAACAGAGAGTAGTTGGAACAAGCGAAAAGTAAACAAAGCTACATACAGAAGGAAAAGAAAACAAGAAGAAAAAAACTATGAAGAAATTATAGCTACATAAAAATAGACAATCAAGAAAACAACAATACCCCCCCAAAAAAAAAAAAAAAAAAAAAAAAAAACTTCCGCGCCCGCAACCAACTCACCTTCTTCGCGATCTCGTAACAATGTTTGGCGCTCTCCATTTCCTCAGCAATCGGCTTCTCACACAGCACGGCCTTCCCTGCACTCAGCGCCTTCGTCACGAGGTCTCTGTGCAGGTGGGTGGGCGTGGCAATCACTACGCCATGAAGTCTGTGGGTGGTGTGAGAAGTTAGACTTGGACAGGACTTCGGATGGTTTACGTTAGAAGGTGTAAACGTGATGATAATGCCAATGCCAAAACCAATAACAATAGGAAATGCATGTCAACCTCCGCCAAAGCCCCTAAAGATAGTTTCGGAATACATAAGTCTACCACCAACCGTTTATAGAAATTGGTCGCCTAGAAAATCTATATTCTATCAAATAGTTAGTGGGATGCTAAATCTGCATAACTTAAACTAAATCGTGTCCACAGCCAGAATCTAATCAACTGATCCATTGGCCACTTAATCAGACAATAAACTAAACAATAAACAGGTATGATATCCATGACAATAAAGGGCAATGATCATAATGATTAAATGATAATGATTATAATAATGGGATGATAATATTAATGATAATAGTAATAATATTCATGATAGTAATGGTAATGTTAAAAATGATAGTATTAAATGTAATGCCAAAAAATATAAATAATGATAATGATAATAGTAATAATACTTGTGAAAATAACAATAATGATGATAATGATGATGATGATGAAAATAATGACAATAATAATAATTATTATGATACTGATAATGATAATAATAACGATGATAACAATAATATTGATAATAATAACAGTAATAATAATAATGATGATAGCAATAATGAAAATAATAATAATAATAACGAAACAGAAATCAGAGAGCACAGACCTCTACCAGCGTCCAAATTATTATTTTCAAAATAAGTTTAATTATACAATGATGATAAAAGAAACAATGATAATACAATTACAACAAGAGTAGTAACAAAGCAATAACAATCACTGAAGCAACAACAACAATGATAAAGTCAATATATGTGACTTTGCATATGTTGCATGGATTCAACACAAGGGAACTTGGCAGAAGGGATGGCAGAAAAAAGAGATAGAGAAAGAGAGAAAGGAGAGAGAGAGGAAGAGAGAAAGCTAGAGAGAAAAAAAACAGAGAGAGAGAGAACGGAGACAAAAAATAAGATTAAACAGACATGACACAATTTCCTCCCATCGTCATTGAAACTGATATATAATAGATTTTCAAGGGATAGGCCTATGCAAT
>BOPN01007299.1:10000-30000 GCA_017312705.2 Penaeus japonicus | reverse complement strand
AAAGGTAACTCGTTTTTACATTTTTTTGGATGCTAACAAACTAGAATTATCCAACTATTTTGATTTGGTGTATTTTGAGTTTCCCAAAATTTTGTTTTTTGTTGTATTTGTTTTTATGATGTAGCTTGTCAATCCAAAGTATATAGGGTTGGTTATCATTGCTTATTGTACTTCTAGATTAAAGGTAAATATTGTATATTTGTCGAGAAGCATGATTTGACTATGTTTTTACAAGTTCTACAGTCATTCAGGTGTCTATTTGTGTATAATTCATCTCCGTCTCTCTCTCTCTCTTATGATGATGATAATGATAATGATAATGATGATAATAGTAATAATGAAAACAACAAACAAGAATAATAATGATAACAACAATACTAATAACATTACCAGAATAAATGGCAAAACGTAAGAACAATAAAACGCTTCCCTTACATACGAGTAGCCATGCATTAAATTCTAAGGTCCAACCAACGTGACGCGTCACCTGCCTATGTTAGACGACATTTGGGGGACGTCTAGTATTCTGCTCATCTGGCCAGACGATAGACCCGACGTCGCTAAACGTCGACAGCTGACGTCGGTTAGTCCTCAAGAGTGCTAGCTGGAGAGAGACAGAGAAACACAGTGAGAGAGAGGGAGAGAGAGACAGAGATTCAGCAAACATGTTTTTTTATTATTACCAATGTTATTAACATAGCTATCATAACTATAACCCTTACTTACCAGATAACTGTGGATAACAGTAATATGTATATAACAACATTCAGTGGTAATCACTGATGCATAAAAGTAAATAAACTTGCAATAAATTACTGAGGTTTTCAGCATTCATAATATTTGGAAAATTATCACATTGCTTCAAATGAAAATAGTTTTGCTTTTGTGTATTTTTTATTGGCATTGCAACAATGAATGAATGTTTACAATAACATGACAAAAGGTGGTCCTTGCAGAAAAAAGGTGAAGTACTCTGGCAAAAATCTGAATAAATATGAGGTTGGTTATTACAACATATAAAAGGTTATATCTTGTGCTAATTCAAAAAGACTGAAATTGCATGAAACAAAAAAAACAACAACACAATCATCCATCATGCACAGCACAAGAAAGTAAAACTGGTATCAATATTAAAACTTTCAAATCACTTGAACTATTCAGTACATCAAGGTAAAATCAAAACCAGGAATTTAAAGTAAAACCAATCTATCACATATACATGTAACATGATCACAAGGATATACAGTACATTTCAGTTTGATTTCATACAATATCACCTATGATGATACTGTTCTTAAGGATGAATTAGTAATAAATGGAAGCTAAGTCTAACCAATTTACATAAACATACATTGCTTCTTTGGTAGATCAAGGTAAACCTACAAGTATTCCTGATTGTATTATCAACCTGGCAAAAAAAGATAAAAATAAAAAATCAATAATAATCCATGACATTCCCAATGTTCTGACTTCATGAATTTTCCTTTTTCAGATATCTACCTCTCTTTTATGACAAATTATATATATATATATATATATATATATATATATATATATATATATATATATATATATATATATATATATATACATTCATAATTTCTAAAATGTTCTTAGAATGGATAAACAATTTTACACATTTGAAACTTAAAAACTAACTTTGGTCTTCTTCATGTTTTACAGGTATCAATTTCTCAAACCAAATCTCCAGACTCTATTTAAGAGCAAGAAAAAGGTTTCAGCTTCTAATCAATTAATTGTTTTATCATACTTACTGGATAGTATGTTGCACAACACTGGAAGAGATGTCTTTACTATGTTTACTAATTAGTTATATCAATACACATCACAGACTGTAGCTGTCTGGGTTTTTTTTTGTTGTAGATTTATGAAAACAATCTCTCACAGCCATTCAACCTGAAGAGGAATAATACAATTATATAAGTATTTTCTATTTCTTTATTCTTGCAGCTACATCTGTACCTGGACATACTGACAGAACATTCTCACTACAATGATCATTCATTCACTCTGTGATACTGGACATGCACAAATTTACAATCATTTGGTATGAATGATGCAATACATCCTGCCATGGCCTTCAAACCAGATAAAGACTGAACCAATACTTTTCACTATCATGCTTCTTGAAACTACCACCATAAGATCTCAGTCCTCTATTATTATATGAAATACATGTAATACACTTTTTGCTGTAGAATTTTCATTATTTTTCATTATCTTCCTAAAGACTTTCCTTCATACATATACACATTCATAATTTCCCTTACTATTCTTCAAAGTAGTATACATAAAGCCATTTTATTTGATTAATTAGAATTATCCAAAGGATCAGGATCAGGATATATATAGTTTTTTTTTCACATGAAAGATTTCCTTGTATCTCACTACACTACAGGAGGGGGTAATTGTATTCCAATGATGGTAAACAATGAATGCAATGTGAAAAAGAGTTTAAAGAAAATGTTTCCTTCATCAAGTGTGACACTCAAAATGATGTTATGATAATGTGAATCACATGCATACATTCATTCAAAGAAAGTGGAGCCTATAAACTGACAATATACAAGTTAAAATTGGAAAAAACTGCATGTTTATTAAAAATAGTCGTGCAAAAATATTTCCCATTTATATATAAAGGCTTGGCAACTAGCTACTTGTTATTGACACCTACCATATCTACTACCCTTAAAACTACTTACACACAGACTGTAAGCAGCCACAGACCCATTGACATTCATGCCAACACGAAGACTACTTTATAGGTGCGAGCTAAAGGGAAGTCAACGTGCCCCACTAGGTTGACTTTTTTGCTTAAGGCAGTAATATTTCTCTGAAACTGGAATATGCATGTTAGCAACTTAGCAACTGCAACAACACAAAAAGATCAATGTCCAAAGCTTTTCCTTGAAGCTGTTTGGTTCCACAACCTGTCCAGAGCATTTCATCTGTATGTTCTTCAAGAAGGAAAACATTTAAGTATAGTGACCAACAAGTTATTAAGAAAAAAATACATATATATATGCAAAGGTAGCTCTTTCCCAGATAACCTAATATGAGTTAGTTAACTGTAAGAAAATGAGTTTTATACTTTTACATTTTATGTAACTAGGTGAATAACTTACTTGTAACAGTCAAAATATAATGGCTTGACAGAAGAGCAAAAATGTGATGTATAATTTTACACCAATGACTTTTAAGACTAAGGCAAATAACATCTAAGGTGTAACAAACTGTGAATGAAAAAGATATAACATTCATTTGCTCAAGAAAAGGAAAGTAGCCATTACACAATGTATTATAATTACAGTATCTTATTACAGTACACATAGGTTTGATAAAAGCCTTTTATGGCCAGCAGCTTTTAGCTTACATTAGCTGGTAACATGTTGGAAATAAATGCAAATACTTTCAACAACATGACTGACATGACTATCCATCACTTCTATCCATTAGTAAAGAACACATGTACATAAATTAAATCAATATATAACAGACTATAGTTAAATATATTACAGCACCTGGTAACTCTCCAAAAAGCTGCTCAATAAAATAGAAAAAAAAAACTATATTGTAACAGCATTTTCCACCTACTGCTATTTACCTATCTATTATTTTCATTCTGCTGTATACATTCAGAATGTCTAAAATGTCTTTACAATGCATGAATTGCACTGCCTTTTCATCTTACAGGCAATCACAGAAAAAGGAATAAGCAATATCTTTATCCTAATGAAGACACATTTGGAAAGCATAAAGATCAACGAACATCATCTGCAATTTTCAATTCAACATAAGTTGGAAAAATAGAACAGCAAAAGCAAAAAAGACATGCCTGAAAATAAATAAGAGTTTAAAGTGTTCTTTTATTTTGTTTGTTACCTCAGTGAAGTTGCAAGAGAACTACTGCACAATAAAGTGTGTGGCAGCACATTTCTTAATTAAAGGTTTGAGGCTACTATGGCGGGTCTTCCAGAGAAATATGAAAAGTAGTATCTTTCAGTTTGGCATCTTAGTTTGAGGTAAATATTACCCTGTTAGAGGGAAATTAAAACCTTTTTGATATATAAAATCATTCTTCCTTTTTTTCACAATCAAAACAGGACTGCTATTAAATCTGAAAAAAAATTCAGTTCTGCACAATCTTTCTGCCATTTATATTTTTTTCCAGATAGAAGTCTCTATATTAACCGTATATCATTGCACGAAGCCTGTAAAACTTGCATAAAATTATATACAATCCCAAAAGTTAGATGTAAATGCTTCACTGTATTATCAAAAACTGAGGCATGTTTACTGTAGTATATACATTTAATGGTAAAATCATATCTAAAGTAGCAACAGACATTCTCAACTTCTCCTCAATTACTAATCACCAAGAAGGATTGGAACAAGTATTAAGAGACAACAGAACAAAATATATAGATAATATTGGGTGGCAAGGGCAGTGCACCTAAGCTATGGTAAGGCAGCACCACAGAGTATTGAAGCAAAAACCAACAATAAATAAATACAAACTGTAATACACATATCTGTACACATTCTTTGTATATAATAATAATATACTTCACCAGTTCATGCTTCACTTATATAAAATCATGAAAGTTATCTTTAAGTTAACGACTGAACATTATGCCTGAATTCATATTTTTCTCTTTGGTTCTCATGTTAGTAGCATATATGTCTATCAGATCCAATGACTTCAGAATAATTTTAGTCTCTGTTTCTTCTGCTTTAGTTCTCCATTTCCTGCAGTTTATCTGAGGCCTCACTTAAAACATCTTCTTCTTCACTGCTGTGTATCTCTCCATGTACTGAAACAGAGAAGGAAATCAACTATTAAAAAAAAGAAAAGTTAATCACAAATTTTACTTCACACTCACCTTATCCTACAGAGTTGTCTTTAAGCCAAAATACCAGATGACATCTATGCATGCTATGGCTAGGGTAGGCCCAAATTCAGATGGTACCAACACATACCATGAGAATATAGGCTGTTTATAGTTAAGCATACTATATACATATGGAGTTTTATGGCTCTGATGGCACTTGTTCTCAAGCTACAGCAAACTCAGCCAAAACCTTGTTTATTCAGGTTCTTAAAACCAAATCTAAGCAAAAGATAGTCCATCATTCCTTCTATCTATTACAAAGATGGTAATGGCATATTTCACCTTTGACAAAAACAATCAGGAAATGGATTATATCCTTGTGTGAGAGATCATACTATCCTCCTTTTACTTTACCTTGGAATGGCCCTCCAATTCCTCAAACTCCTTCATCTGGAATAGGTTTCCTTCAAAGCACAGCAGCGAGACCTGGGAGTCCTGGAGTAGCTCAGTGGGGATTCCAGTGAGAGCTAGGCAGTTCTCCTCTAGGCGGAGAGTTTTCAGACGGGGACACGCTGCAACCGAGGGTGATATTGAGGAGACCTGTTGGGTAAAATAATATAAACTACATTATGGTAGAGATACAATGAGCTTAAAATTATTGTTTTTCTTATTTGTTATAAATTGTTGTGTTTTTACTTAATTTTCTTTTGATTTTATAGCAAACAATACAAGCATATATAACATATAAGTGCATGAAAATTATACCTGATTCATATTTAGATTAACTTCAACTGCCTGAAGCTCTTCCACCCCATCAGGTATCTCTGTGATCTGATTGCCACTGACATCCACCACATCCAGCTGGGGCAGGCCACACAGCACCACAGGGAATTCCTTGATTTGATTATCACTGTGGGTATAAAGCATAATCATATCACCTTTGTTTTACATTAAAAAAAGTAAGTTTATAACCAATAATTATATGAAGTTAGTGCAAATACAGTTTACTTGAGGTTTTCCTCTTAATTTGTCTATATATTATTCAGTATCTAAGTTGGTATACAAAATTAAGGATATCAAGTCTTCATCTATTTTCGTGCATATACTATATACTTATATTCACATAATGTAAATTCATTACCAACTATTAAAAATCAAAATACTAACACACATTTGATAGCAACATACCTCTAACCCAAAAAGGATACTGTATCAATCTACTATATTTTTTTGGAGAGCAAGTTAATCAATCATTCAACCTGGCAATTGAAGTTTGACTCTCTAAAATATGGCTTACCTCAGTATGACAGACTTCAAATGTTTGAGGTTAGACATTGATGCAGGCAAGGAAGTGATATGATTGGACACCAAAGACAAAGACTCAAGTTTTGTCAAACTTCCAATTTCTTCCGGGATGCTCCCTGTAGGTTGTCAGAAAAGTAATTATCATTTTATATTCTTTCTATTAAATAATACTTGTAATATGGGTTACTTTGAAATATAAATACAACAGATTTGTCATGAGGCCTAATAATTATACTGGTGTTTTGACAAAATCAAAAATCATCAGGATAAACATAGAGGACATTTATGCATATTTAGTAATATATTCAACATGAAATAATAATAAAATAAAACTTCTAAATAAATATCCTTTCATATCTTACCAATCTTATTTCCATTCAAGTTCAAATGCTTCAGGTTGGAGAGACTACACACAGAAGGTGGAACAGAAGTCAGTTTGTTTGTAGAAAGATCAAGTGTCCGCAGCACTTTACTCATTGACGATAGGTCTGGAATCTAAAGCAAAAGACATTCAGAAAATCATCTTTTTAATTTCTTTTAGATTCATTACAAAAAACTTCATATGTAGCTTATGGCCTACTTATTTGATAGGAATGAGTGTCTCCTCTTCTAGAGAGACAGAATGAAACACACAACAATAAGAGCCTACAGAAGACAGATAAAGATATGGATGGATGGATGGATGGATGGATGGATGGATGGATGGATGGATGGATGGATAAACTGACAGACAGACAGAGAGTCAATTAGATAGAGATATAGAAGTATAGATAGAACGATAGATATATAACCAGATTTATAAGCTGACTGATAAACAAATTAGTATATACCTATGGTACAAACTCCATGTGTACCACTTGCCTCCTTGCCTTTGGCACTTTGGAAAAGCCTACAACCCTCTACTACACACATGCTGGCAAGACTGACTTCCCTGGCAATCCATTATTAACCCATTCACGCCGGATGACGTGCTGACACGTTTCGTGGTTTTTGAGCCAGATGCCAGTGACGAGATATTTGGCCAAGGCCAGAACTCAGGGTGTGCTAGCGGACAGCCCAGGCTCACGACCCGTGCACCCGAGAATCCTGAGGCCTATGGCCTATGCGTTCAAAAACCCTGGCATTGTGACCATTCAAAGCTGGAATCCCCCCCGGTGTGAATGGGTTAAATAAGGAACCAGCCCAGGATCAGTCTTTCCAGAAAATATATGGAGGAGGTTAGTGTCTTTTGCTAGAATGCCTATAACACAGTGACTGCAGCAATCACTTGTCACTACCCCATTGTTAGGTCTTACACTTAAAAAGTCCCATTTAAAAAGTCCTGTAGTTCTCTTGTAATTATATATTAAGAAATTATTAACAGATAAGAATGACATATTGATAGATTTAAAGATATGTAAATAAACAAATAAAAAAATTGACAGACAGATAGATGTTAAGATAATGAGATGAGCATTAATATTAACCCAGTGATGACGGTGTGTCACACCCGTCTGACACATCTAAATGCCTGATGACGGGGAGACACACCAGTGTGACGTTCCCAATGCAATATTGCATAGGCTCGGCGTAGGGGGTTGCCACTTCTAGCCGGGCCCGTCGGCATTGGGTTAAGAAAGAATTAGTAATAACAATAGGAAAAACTGTCACCATGAAAAAAAAACATTACAGAAAAAACAGCTGCCTTATTTTCATTAAAAGTGTTTGTATCATATTCATAACAATTCAAATATTACGCTTTAAATTCAACGACTAACTCAAGCTGACAACGTACAATATCACACATTTTACGAAAGTACTCACATGATCAGACACTCATTCTCACACACATATTCAGACAATCATTTTCCCCTTACTGATCCAAGAGTAAAGTTATCTTACCCTATAGGTAAGAGTTCTAAAATGGATCCCAAATCATTACACACGATTCCCTAATCTTGCCTTCATCTTGATTCTTCTCCATAACCTTGCATGCCAACAAATAGCCTTGCCCTTAGCATCCTGGTATGAATTCCCTTTATCAGTACCAGCACAAGAGCTAAGTAACTAATCTTCTGCTCCCTTATGACAAATCATTTCTACAGCAATTGAGTAAAACATTCAACATGTCCACCCACATAAACAGCACTGTCATTGAACATCAACTTCCGGGTGCGTTTACCTGACCTACATATTACACAAGGGCTTACGGAGACACTCGATAAATCATTAATGACTCACAACGTTCACGGGTTATGGAAGTTTGACATTTTCTCCTACCTCCGTCAGTTTCCTATTAGACAGCACTAAGGCACCTGTCTTCTGAGCTGTTTCCATATGGGCCTTAACCCCACTTGAAGATGTCTGTCCCATGATATGGCAGGGGGATAACCAGAGCGTAAAAAGAGGGAAATCTGACACACTAGTTGCCCTTCCGTCAGCTGTGCCCAAAGTGTAAACATTGACGAAGCGACCGCGGGATCATTCAGTTTTTGTCCGATAGCAGTACATGGTACAAACTCTTTTTCTGAAGACCGATGAGAGGTTTCGTCAAGAAAGGGAATCACTCATAGAATGAATAAAGGAATAAATGAATAATAAAACTAAATATGAAATGAAATAAACTATTTCATACATAAAAGATGATTCCGAAAAGTAAGTCCGATCATGATTAGAATCCTCTTATGATATCAAAGACAGCAATAGATAATAAGAATACTGTAAAGATAAACGAGATAATTGATAATCAAAGGATTTAAGACGATAATAATGATAAAAAATGGGACAAATTTTTGTACGGCTGGACCACTTATAACATTATTTGATATGATAACAAGTATAGTAATCATGACAACTATTATTGCTATCATTATCATTATTGTTATCATTGTTATTATTATTACTAGTAGTAGTAGTAGTAGTTATCATTATTATTATCATTATCATTATTATAATTTTTATTGTAACTACCATCATCGTTATTATCATTATTATTATTATTATTATTATTATTATTATCATTATTATTATCATTATTATTATTATTACTATTATCATTATTACTATCAATATCATTATTATCATTTTATCATTATTATTATTATTATCAATATTATTATTATTACTATCATTATCATTATTCTCATTATTATTATTATTATTATTATTATTATCATTATTACTATTATTATTATTATCATTATTATTATTGTTATTATCATCATTACTACTACTTCTATCATTATTATTATTATTATTATAATTATTATTATTATTATTATTATTACTATTATTATTATCATTATTATTATTAGTAGTAGTAGTAGTAGTAGTAGTATCATCATAATCATCATGGTCAGCATCATTATTATTGTTATCATTGTTATTGTCATCATTATCATTATCATGCCTATTACTATCACCATGGCCCGTAGTAAAGAACATGTGGGGTGGGGCGTCGGGAAAATGTGACGGGTGTCGGGTGTAGGACGTTGGATAAAATGTGACGGATAAATAAAATAAAATAGGTTAAATAAAATAAAATAGCAATAGACATTTTCTATTTTATTTTATTTATCCTATTTTATTTTATTTAACCTATTTTATTTTATTTATCCGTCACATTTTATCCACATTTTATCCAACGTCCTACACCCGACACCCGTCACATTTTCCCGACGCCCCACCCCACAGGTTCTTTACTACGGGCCCATTATTTACCATTACCATTATTATCAACACTATCCTTGCTATTATCATCATTTTTATTATTACTACTATCACTATTAATACCATTATCATTGTCGTTGCGATCATTACTGCAATTATTATTGTTATTATTATCATTATTATTATCATTATTATTATTATTATCATTATTATAGGCCTTATCTGCAGCGTCATTATCTGCAATAATTGCCAAAAACTCGCAATAGCTTGCTGCCGTATTTCAGATTCTATTGCCAAAGACCACCACCCGCCCACGTGTACCAACCTATCCAATAGGGGCGCCAACACGCATGCGCGAACCATCTCCGAATGGCGAAAATGCCAAATATTCCCTGATTTTTATTTTATGTCGTCTCATTCAACCGTTTAAAGAGTATCTTAATGATGGTTTACAACGAAATTTATGTAACAATGAAGTAAGATTATAATGTATAGTATACTGCATATTTCGAGACTCCAGTTCATGCGTGAAAATGTAAAACAAATACCACCATATGTAGCTTTGATAAATGGGTGATAAATAATTGTTTGAATCCTTTTGGCTTGGATTACATTTACTTGCAACTCGTAAGAAACTGAATTTACCACGTGTTTGACATAGCAGAAACATTTAAACGGCAACAAAAAGTCTATTAGACGTATTTTTATGTTCATTCTCAGGGCAGACTGGTAATCAAAGGCTATTGAAGTATATAGTCACAATTAGAGTAATGCGTTCGAAATTGTTTAGATTGAATGGGCAGCAAAGGCTCTCTTCAGAGAAAACTGATGTAAATCAAGTCGGTAACTCATGTAAAACAATAAAATACCTAGGTTTAATTTATTTACAGTGATAACCTATAATGTTTGCATATAATAATAATTTTGTTTGTTGTGCGATATCCATTTTAAGCATGACTTCTGTAATACACACACAATATGCGAGAATAACTTTTGTTGTAATGAAATTATCATGAAAAGTATAGCATACCTAGGTGAATATGCCTAGAATAAATTTTGCTCTGATTGATGTGTATTAGTGAAAATCATTCTATTACCAATAACATCTATTTTACTGACTGCTAATCATACAACTCAGCATTTGAAAAAATAAAACTTTTTCATACTCTTTCTAAGCTAGGATGATGTTAACTTATATTCAGATTCACATTCCGATATGAACTACTAAAGCAAACAAGAAATGTATTTGTCGTGTTTTATGAACTCAAAAGTGTTTTTTCATCAGAAGAAAAAGCAATTAACTGTAAAAAGAAAAAAAATCAAAGGCGCCCGAAGCGCAGGTCGCTCTATTCTGACATTGACAACTCAATTGCCGTTCGAGCAGTACGACACTTTCGCCGTCGTACGCCCGGCAGTGCCCATGAAGTGAAATCATTTCAAGAAATTGACGCTGCAGATAAGGCCTTATTACTATTGTTGTTATTATGATTATTATCATCCTTATTATTATTATTGTTATTATTATTATTATTATTATCATCATCATTATCCTTATCACTATTATCATTATTATTAATATCAGTATCATTATCATCAATAGCATTATCATTGTTGTTATGAGGATGAAATTATTATTAATGATATTACTATTGTTATCATCATTGATATTATTATTATAATTATTATTATTGTTATTATTATTATTAGTAGTAGTAGTAGTAGTATCATTATCATTATTATTATCATTATTATTATCATCATCATTATTGTTATTATTATTATCACTGTTATTATTATCATTATCAATATCCCAATCATTATCGTTATTATTATCATATTCATTATTATCATTACCAGCATTATTATTATCATTCTTATCATTATGATTATCATTGTCATTTATATTATTATAATTATCCTTATCATCATTATTATCATTATCATTAAATTGTTATCGTTATTATCATTATCTATAGTATCATTGGTATCACGATCGTTATTTTCATTATTATTCATTACAATTGTTTTTATCATTATTGTTATTATAGTTATCATCATCTTTATTATTATCATCATTATCAATATTATTATTGTCATCATCATCATTATTATTATTATCAATATCATATAATTACTATTATCATTACTAAGACTACCATTCTCTCTAATATTATCATTATCATCATTGTTGTTATCATTATCATAACATGATAACATAAAATAATAATGATAAGAATGATGATAATGATAATGAAGTAAGACAGTGATAATGATACTAATAATAATAATGATAATAATAATGATAATAATGATGAAAATAATAACGATGATGATTGTAGTGATAATGATAATAATAATAATAATAATAATAATGATAATAATGATAATAGTAAGGAGGATTATAAGAATAGTAATAGTAATGATAATGATAATAAGTATATTAATAAGGAGGATTATATGAATAGTAAATAGTAATAATAATAGTAATGATAATACTATAAGTAATGATAATAATAATAGTAATGATGATGAAAATAGTAATGATGATAATAATATAATCATAGTAATATGATGATAAATGATCGTAATAATGATAATAATAATAATGATAATAATAATAATGATAATAATAATTATTATTATGATAATGATCAAAATAATAGTAATAATAATAATGATAATAATAATAATAATAATAATAATAATAATAATATTAATAATAATGATAATTATTATGATAACGATAATGATATTGAATGATATGATTAGAGTAATTGTAACATTAGTGATTCTAAAGATGAATTTAAGGATAATGATAAGAATGATAATGATAATGGCAGCAAAAACAACAATAAAAAGTTCATAAAATATAATACTGGACCCGACTCTACCGGAGAACTCCACCTGTTCCAAATCAGCTGATCTGGTTCGCCAGATGTCACCTGACTAGTGTTTGTTTACATGATGGAGCCCTCGGATCAAGTTGGGCTCTTGGACCTTCCTGACGAGTTGCTCCTCACGATCGTATCCTGCAGGGTCATTACCGTGCAAGATTTGGGCAGAGGAGCAGCCAGTTGCACGAGACTAAGGAATGTCATTGCAACGCAGGATTTATGGAGGAAGAAAGTCGAGCAACAGTGAGTGTTTTCTTGGTTTGCTGATGTCGCTTATGTAACTTTGAAAAGTGTATTGTCGTTGTAATGAAATTCTGCCCCCCTTTTAAATGTTATTTTTATTGTGAGGTGGTGAGATAGATTTGGAGGATGTTGTCTGGTATATTGATATGTTTGTGCTGTATGTACTTTTCTCCAATTTGGGAATGAATACCACAAGCTATTATTAGTTGACCATTCTCAAATATAGTATCAAGTATCTTACTCATCTTGGTGGCTTTCTGTTATATCATGAAAACATATTTCATATACTCTTATTAATGAATACCTTCAGGTTGAATGATGGCATTCATGTTTTTACACTGTATTTGCTGTACATGCTACTTTAGAGTATCAATTTACCATAGCTGAAATGATTATATTTACAACTGCATTGTACAGACATTAACTTCTATTATAGGCATGTTGTCATATATTTTGAAATATATACTATGCTACAATGTTGAAGAAAGGAGAGGATTCTGGAAGTTCGAAGCCTACCCTAAGCTAGGAAATTTTCCGCTTAAGATAGAATAATGATAGTGTAATGCAAATTTTAAAAAGTAGTTTAACTTTGATACTCACTTAGATTTTATCTTCATTTTAGATATAGCATTATATGTATGGGAATGGTTGTTGTATCTATATATAGTTGTGTGTATACCATCATATGTCTCAAAAGGTAGCTTTGTTTATGTCTCATTTATTGATGTTTATCTTTCTTATATAGATTATACCCTCTTATACCATCAGCTTTACATGGAAATATGTAATGTTTATGTTTATTTTTACTGCCATTTTAGAAAAAAAATCATGACTATCATATATCATGTTATATTAATGTAAAAGTAGTTTAGTGACAAAAAGTGAACATGTTTAATATTTTCAATGTGATTCATGAAATTATTTCTATGATACAGATATGATATTCACAATATTCGACATTATTATTTTTATTATTATTATATATATACATATATATATATATATATATATATATATATATATATATATATATATATAAAATATGTTACAATGTGTATATATTTATATATATATATAAACATTTATTACAATATATATATGTATATATATATATATATATATTCTGTTATACTCTATTTATTTATCACATCTATCTTCATAGCTACCCCAAAGTCTGGGATCAGCTGCCCAGCAATGCAGGAATCCAAGACTGGAGACGAGAGGTGCAAATTATGAAGCAGCTTGAGGTAGACGTGCACAAACTGGTATCAAGCCTTAGCCAGCGTCTCTACCAACACCTACACCTCACAACTCCAGTCTATGCGGAGATTGATGCCCTGGTGTCCTCAGGCACCTACACCCCAATATACATCATAAACATTTTGAGACAGATTGTGGATGATGGAGAACAGTAAGTTTTTACATGTTTATGCATCTATAAATCTTTGTGTCTATCTATCTATCTATATTTCTATATATGTATCTACCTATCTGTCTGTCTGTCTGTCTCCCTAATGATCAGTCTATCTGTTTATATATCTATCTATCTATCTATATATTTTTTTCAAATCGTTCACCACTTAGTATAGGTACATATGCTTGTATATTTAAATTAAGATGCCTTTTTTTAGGCATGTGGTATTTACTTCCCATACGCTTTATATGCTTATATATTTTTAAGCTTCGGGTAGAAAGGGGTTATACATTACTTTGCTTAATAAGTCTTCTTTGCAATAAAGGCATCCGACAAAGCCTATTGAGCCAGAGGTCAGACAACAGCCAGTGCCACCTGTGCAACCAAGGCCAAACTGGCAGAGAGTATTACCTGCAAATGACAAATATTCCCACTCCAGTAAGCCAGTGTAGGTCATCTGACTTTTTTTTTCCCCTTTTTTAAATGACTAAGTACACTTATGCTTTAATGATCCTGACTCTGATAGTCTGATGAGATGGGCCATGAATAGTGGTTGACGTTAACCCTAGAAAAGAGTGTTGGTGTTGTTGTATATTGTGCTTTGTTATGACTCCATTGTCTATATATAAAAAAGATCATTGGTAAAAAGTCAAAATATGTATTTTTACTAAATTCATTTCTGTTTCCAAGTATGTAGTTAAGAAATTCCATACTATTTTTATAGTTTTAAGACAACAATTATTATTTTTTTCCAAATGCAAAAAAGTGCAGCTTTCATTTGTATCACATGTATGAAATCATATATATGAAAGAATTTCTTTAGTTAGACATAGAATAAATGTATAGTATCAACAGAGATGGTAGATGTATGGAACTAGTATGTAGTACTATAATGTGTAAATGATTAATTGTTAAGGAAGAAAATAGTTCCTGATTTTTAGCTAATCAAACAACTAATATTACTTGTGATCTTGCATATACTGATACTTTTCTTTGTTGAACTTTTTATATTGTTTCAAAACTATTTTGCATCTGATCTGTTTTGCGCTGGTAATTTTTGCAATACTTACAGCATGCAATTGATTTAACATATGCTATTTCATTGAATTTCTAATTGTTCTGAAAATTATAAAGTTTCTTTATATTATAGGACATTATACATTAATGACGGTGCAGTGATGAATAACATTCATATGAAAAAATATGAAGGAAAATTTCAGTTCATAATGAAATGTTTGTTCAGGTACGACAACATGACAAACAAGTACTATGCCTTGAGAGTTATGAGTCACGTCCATCAAGGAGCATGCAGGCGTGAGTGGGAGGAGTTTGTTGCTCGTTCATCAGCCGATCAGAGTCTCGAAGTTGGTGCAATTCTAATGGCTCGTTGGTTCCAACCACATGCAGACATTAGCATAAAACAGGTACCAATTAAAAGTATATTAATTAATATGTGTCTGTTCATTTTCTTTACCATTTATTTGCTTAATTGTTTATGAATTAGGAGTTAAACCTGATAAATTAGAGCTGAAAACTATATTTTATGTTTGTTTACTCTTGGTTTGGTATTGAAAGCTTTCTCTATAATGAGAGATTCTTTATAAAGTGGCTATAAGCATATTGGTATCCTTAGCTTTGAGTCATGTATATGTGTTCCTTTATCTTGCAAATGCTAAATAGTGAACAGGCTTAGAGAAACTTTGCTAATTTTATGATAATTTAGAAATATTCCACAGTATGTAAAGATACTATTTTAAAATTGATATTGATGTAGGATTTCTTTAAAGAGATACATCAAAGCATATACATCAACTTTCCCCTTCAATGTAGATGACCAGTGTGATTGATGACATAGCTGAGCAGTGTCGTGACCAGCTGCGGATAAACCACCCTGACCATCCTGCTCTCTGTGTGCCCTTAACATCCCCTGGAGAGGTCCTAACAGAATCACGCTGGTCCCACGAGAAGACAATGCAGCTGTTTAAGTGCATTAATCACATACTTTACTATAAGGTAAGTTTTTAAAAAATGATGAAATTCTGATGCCAGATGTCATCACCCTTTCTAAATTGAGCATTAATTCATTATTTCTGAGTCTTTGCCATTGTGATGCCACACTCTTGTGGGATCACACTACTAACTTATTCTATCTTACAGTTCTTCTGTCTTATAATAGGTTAGATATTGTCTATATTGAAAATTAATACAGATATTCAATTTTGGTATCTTTTAATTTATCATCTTGCAGATGAAAATGACTGGTAACAGTGAAGATTATTATAATCTCAAGAATTCATTAATAAATGAAGTACTCACGTCCAAGAAAGGAATACCAATCTCATTAAGCATAATATATATGGCTGTGTGCCACCGCCTTGGTATACTGCTTGAACCTGTAAACTACCCATCACACTTTGTCATGAAATGGAAGATACCCAGGTAAGCCGTTTGGTTTCTGATAGCCAGGTCTTGTCTTATGTACCTTTTTTGATTTGATAAAATTTTGTCTTGAATTGATTACCAGTACAAAGAGGAAAACTTGCATGTTATGTTTCCCAAACTCAACTTCTACTCATTTTCAATCATGTATCTGATATCCAGATGACAGGAGATCTAGTTATTTAATGCCTATAGTACACATGTTCAGGGTCACACTTGCCAGAGATTATTGTTTTGTTAAACATTTGTGATGGTGGTGCTTTTTCTGATACTTTACTGGTTATTCATAAGACTCCTTTGATCAGAGAAGAGAATGAATGATAGATATATAAGTAATTTTTTTTCTCATTTTTATTTAGTAAGGAATATTAAAGCTTTGGAATTATGTCTTTATGTAAGAACTGTGCCTGGAAAGTTTTCTTAACATTTTTCTCCAATTTCACTTTGCAAGTCTTTGTAACTCTTTTCTTGTGATTTATTTGTCAAAGGAAGCTTCCATGCCAGCAAACACATAACCTACTTGACATTTCAAAACGTATCGCATTTTTTAGAAAAAGTTCTGGTATCTCCTTATTTGATGTGATGTAAATTTATTATAGGATTAGCATTCTCTCTTGTAATTTTCAGTGTAGATGATTATGAATACGTAGATGCATTCAACAAAGGCAGGCGGCTAACAGGGCGAGAGTTGTTAAAGGAACTCCCTCTTGGAGCTGGCTTCGATCAAGTACTTCTTACAACCTGTGATGCAATGTCAGTCTTCCAGCGCATGATCAGGAACATCATGAATGTGGCACAGATGCAGGCTCATGTCTCCGACCACATGGAGTTATTCTGTTCGGCCACAGAACTCATGAGCCTCCTAACTCCCAATGACCGTAGCATTCAAGAACTGTTGCTAAGGTAAGATAAATGGCTTTTGAATATTTTTTTATATTGATGTGTTCTGAGTCTCAAGGTGACCCACTCACCTTTTTCTTTCCAACAGAATATACTACACACTAGAAATACACTATGACCGCATTGTGGCAGGATGTCATCGCTTGCTGACACAGGGACCCTCAACAATAATAGAGGAGATGCTTGCAGACTGCGAGCGCATACTGGAAAGCCAGAGGGATGTACCAAGACCCATTAGCCCTAATCCAAGATACAGAGAGGTTGCCTATGCCATTGGTATGGTCATGCAGCACAAGCGTTACCACTACACATGCGTGATATTCGGCTGGGATAAGGTATGTTGTTGCTTATTAGGTTCATTGTTGATTACAATAAGAAAGGAGAAGGTTGGAAGGATGAGAAGAATTGGGAAGGATAGGAAAGTGAAAAGCTCAGGAGATGAAGGCAGGACAGGAACTTGTAAAAAAGAAATATATCAAAGGAGAGAGAGATAAGAATGAAGAGCAAAGATAAAAAGGGAAGATAAGAGTCTAGCAAGAAAGAAAAAATGAATGAATGAAGGAATGACAAAACAAAGAATAGAATAAACTTGGTAGGGATGAGTACTATATATATTTGAGAGGAGGTATGCACTGTATTAGGGATACATTCTACAAAGAATTTCAAGTTTTACATTTGTCATCAAGCAAAATTATCCAAGAAAATTTACTCTCAAGCATATATTAAAACGGTTGTATTTATACTTAAGCGGATATATGTATGTGTGTCTAATTCAAATAGAGCATAATAATGTGAATCTTTTAATCTCTTATAGTAAGTTAGAGGTAATACTTGCTTCACATTGAATATGCAGCAGTTATATGATAATAGATATTTAATGAATCTTCCAGGAGTGCCGGATGCCATCTGACTGGGTGCAACGAATGGGTGTTCATAATCTCCTGTACAAGACAAAACAGCCATTTTACAATGTTTTGGTGTATGATGGCTCACACAGGTGAAGATATTAATGTCTTTTGTTTTTTTGTTTTGTTTTTTGTATGTGTGTGTGGGTATGTAGTGTGTGTGCACGTGTGTGTGGGTACATATTTGTTTGTTTGTTTGTTTTAGTTTCATATGAATGGTTAAAATGTGACTTTTGATTACATTTCAGATATGCTGCACAAGAGAATTTGGAAATTGCAACAGACCCCAGACCGATAACGCACTCAGATGTTGGCAAATATTTCAAGAAATTTAATGGAACGCACTACATACCCAACACGGAACTTGAGCAAGAATATCCAGAAGATGAGCCTGTGAGAAATGAACTGCTTCGAACTCGGGGATGGTTATAGCATTATAATAACATTTTACTTCAGAGCATTTGCTGGGATTAAAATCATTTTTTATTAGAACACAGATAGGTCTGTGTACAATTTATCCCTCAGTCCAAAGAAATTATCAATGTATATCTCTTTTCACAAAAGCCCAGATATTTAGGACCTATTGTTAGCATTTAAAGTGTCTTCTGAACACTGCCACCATTATGAAAATAAAGAAGTCCTCTTCACTGTATCAGATTGAGAGCATATTCTTCTTATGTTGTTTTCTTGAAGTTTTCCTTTAACTTGCCCAGAGGACATAACCCAATGATGACGGTGTGTCACACCCGTGTAACACAGCAAAGTGCCTGATGACGGGGCGACACACAAGTGTGACATCCATGAGGCAATATTACATAGGCCTGGCGTAGGGGGTTGCCAGTTCTAGCCAGGCCTGTCGGGATTGGGTTAAGAAAGCAACATGCAACCTCATTTTTTCCCCCTCTCACGTGTAATGTTAAGTCAGATAATATATACTACTGTAACTCAGGAAAATTCATTAGCAATCACTGTTAATGCAATAGTTACAGAGAATGTAGGAAAGACAGCTTGCAAATCCGCATCTGTGAGTGAGTAAGTATGTTTGGGTGGATGCATGTGTGGGTGAATTATTATTATTATTATTATTTTTTTTTTTATGATATTTACAAAAGACATAAAACCAACGGAGATTAAATAAGATCTCAGTTTATAGCACCTTCAGTTTCCTTTGCTGACAAATACTGTAATACATATATGAAAGTAAGATAAAGTTCCAGGAATTGTATTTAATAATCTCAGCATCTTATGGATAAGTAAATAGTTTTCTTTCTGCTTTGTGAATATAGATTGTTTGCATTTTTGATATGTGGTTTGTTAAAAGCGTTCTAGCTTTTTTATGTTATTCACACAATAAAAATGATAATAATAATGCTAATAATAATAGTAATTGTAATGATAA
>BOPN01007299.1:0-5000 GCA_017312705.2 Penaeus japonicus | reverse complement strand
GCCGACTTTGGGGAAGATCGAGACTCCACAGTTCTCCTTGAGCTGGATAACAAGCTTCTTAATGCCCTCAAGGAAGGAGACAGGTATGCTTTTCATTTTTTTTTCTTTTACTTGTACCTTTACTCCTACTCATGCTTATTCCAACTCCAACTCCAACTCCAACTCCAACTCCAACTCCAACTCCAACTCCAACTCCAACTCCAACTCCAACTCCAACTCCAACTCCAACTCCAACTCCCACTCCCACTCCCACTCCCACTCCCACTCCCACTCCCACTCCCACTCCCACTCCCACTCCCATTCCCATTCCCATTCCCATACCCACACCCACACCCACACTCACACTCACACTCACACTCACACTCACACTCACACTCACACTCACACTCACACTCACACTCACACTCACACTCACACTCACACTCACACCCACACCCACACCCACACCCACTCCCACTATCACTATCACTATCACTCACTCTCACTCTCTCTCACTCTCTCTCACTCTCTCTCACTCCCACTCCCACTCCCACTCCCACTCCCACTACCACTACTATTACAACAACAACAGTCTTTCTGTTTATCTGAGCATCCTTGTGTTTTCTTTAATGTTACAGCTCTTATTTGATATCCAGACACTGTGTTAGTTATTGTTAGTATTGTCTACATTATTCTTAAATTTTCAAGTCAATATTTTTAAAGAGTTTGGTATAGTTTCATGTTCATTGTTAATGTTCACTATTGTTGGTATAGTTTCCTGTTCAGTGTTTGTTTTAAGGAAACACTTCAAGAGTCTGTACAGTCAGTTGTTTCATGCTAAGATTGTCTTTCATAGCAGGTAATACACTGGGTCAGGATGAGCTCATATAAGATGTAGATTATTACTCTAACCTGATTAATTTAATTTCTAGTGCTGTATTGAGAGGGGAACCGGAGGAAGGAGCAGTCTTGTGCACAAAAGGAAAGACTTATGAGGTTAGTTTACTGTTGATAACCTTTTTTTTGTCATTGCAGTTCCTAGTAGTCACTTTTGTTAGAATTGGCATGATTTTGTTGAAGATTAAGGTAATCAAGGTGATGATATCTGATGTTGTGATATAAGAAGATCTTGGCATCATGGTCTGTAATCCATAGAAACAACTAATGAAGATATAAATAGAGCAGTATAAAATGTGGTATAAAAAAACAAAACATAAGCACAAAGTAACAGACAATAATCATTACAGGTCCGGGAAGCAGAAACATCAAATTCTTTGGTGTTGGTGCCCCAGCTGTCTTTCCCAGACAGCATAGAGAAGTCGGGGGAGCGAAAGATTCAGAATAGTCAAGTAAGTAAATAATTTTTTTTTAGATTATATTTAATGTCTTGTATATGTATTTATATTATATTTCTTGTATTCCCCTTGTTACCTTATGTTTTCCTTTATAATTTAGAGAAATTATGAATGTCTGTAAGAGAGCAAGAGAGATAATTGCAGGTTATAAGTTATTTTGTTTGGTTGTTTGTTTTTGGAAGGAGTAAATTATTAAGGTACTTTCCTGATATGTATGTTCTCTTTTTCCCAACCATTCCTGTTTATATTACAATATAGATAGTTATTTATAGAACCTGTTCTTAAAATACTAATTACACATATGTACACATTAGCTATTTCTTGTAGAAAACTATTGGCATTCCATTAAATAAGGGATAAATGGACTATCAAATTCCAGGTTTGTGGTATCCACTACACCTATCTGGAATTGAGACCATGCAAACCCCGTCTCCGGAAGCTTCAAGTGTTATTGGCAGAGAGGCCATACTCTGGACCAGACACACAGGAAGAGGAAGGGGATGGTCAGAAGTATGTTCTTACCTATATTTTGTATATATTACATGTATCAAAGGATTTGTTTGTGTTTTAGTAAATTTAATCTTGTTATAGAATAATTATCTTGATTTTTTTTTTTTTAAGCAAGATTTTGGTGCAGAATTTGTTTTAAATGTGTTTTTCCATACCTTGAAAAATAGTAAGAATTGGTCAAATGGAACCTAAGTCTCATAACATGCAAGCAATGTAAGGTCTTGGCTTGGTGTTTTATTATTATTATGACATATTTATTTTTCATTATGGGCCTAACCAACAGCAAGAGAATTTTGCATACTTAAAGATGCAAGGCCAAAGAAGAAAGTGAAAAAGAATAACTTATGGAAAGTCAGTGCTCTTTAAGTAGAGTGAAGCCACACAACTCAACAATTCTTGTGAACATGAACCATGATAATACCGATAAAAAAGGGTAAGAAATGCAACTTTCCAGTAAATATCTAGAGGTTTGAGAGCATAAGTACGTGTCGGAGAACTGCTCAGAGCAAAGACAGGGAAGAAACAGTACCTTCTTAGTATTTCAGTGAAGTGTCATTACGTATAACATGCTGGTCTTTATTGCAGATACTGTTGGAATGACCTCCTCGACCGCATCCAGTGTAGTGAAGAGGAGCTGGATAAGGCACTCTTAGATATTGAGGCCTATCATTTATATGGTAAGCTTTTCTTCTATTGATTTTATAATCATTCTTTGTAACAATTTCCCTTCTTTCCACAAGGTAAAGTAGATGGATTCATACGTTTTTGAATCATGATTTTCAAAAATCATTTGAAACAGATAACTTCTTATTGTATATTTCCCGTCTTTTTCAGGATTTTGGCAAGTTCTGGAGTTTGATTATCGATTCAAAGTTGTATCTCATATTTTGAATTTGATTGAAGAGAAGTCCTTACCCCTAGATGGAATCCCTCGCATTTCAACTGTTAAAGCACTAAGTGAGCTTGAACCTCGTCCTGTAATTACACAGTGTTTTGATTACTACTTGAAGCCCACTGGTGTTGACACAGATGATGGTAAGATGCATGATTTAATGTTGTCATGTGTTTATGTTTTGTCTTTCATTGTCAATGATATAGATATCATATGATTATTAATTCTGTTTTTATTATTATTTTTAAATGGGAAGCCCATGTTGAGAGCATTTTTTTGTATTATTTACAACATGCATTTCTGTTTATTTTCTTCTAACTGTAAGCTATAAAAGGGTGATTTGATAGTATAGTATTTCTTTAGTCTAATTGTCTTTGAAGTGTAGATAATTTTTGCTGTAGTAAGAATTTTACTTTTTTTTCAGTAAAAAGATGTTTTAAAATTTTCACAAGTTTTAAAATACATTACATTTTCCTAAATTGTGATGATGAAATGAATCTCTAGATAACATTACATTTTTGTGACTACTTCATGTATTTGCACCCTGTGCATTGGTGGCTCATATAATGATAATGATAATAATAATGATAATGATAATAATGAAAATATATTTCTTACAAGTAATTTATATTAAACTGACAATATGAACTCTGTTTAATTGTATTGTTTCTTGCAGGAGATTCGCTTTATACTTTGATTGATGACAAAATTTGCCGTATCTGTGCAGAGGTCCTTTTGAAGCCTGCAGGAAAGTTCAACTTGAATGAATTCCTTAGTATTTGGCAACAGAGTGTTCCAGAAGGTATGTTTGAAGTAGCTTTAGGATATGTGCTAATGTTTTAGAAATACTTATAAAACAGATTTAAACAGAAAATTATTTTTGAAACAGAATTTTCATTCAGTTCCTGTATTTGTTAGCCTACTTCTGTTGATTTTTTTATGTAATAGGAGTGAAAAACGAGATATATCTTTATGATAATCATAATAATAACAATGACTATTTTGGAATTTGGCTTTTGTCCTTAGGTCTTACAACAAACTTGAGTCAGTTGGAAGGCCTGGCGTTAGTAGACCGATCCTCAACTCCGGAAGTCATATCTCACTTCCCTGTCTCCAGTATGCCGCAGGATATACACGAGAGGTTTGATTATCTTTTTGAAACCCGAGAAAGGTGGACACTGGATGAAATCAGACCTTATGTTGCGTAAGTTACTATCTGTATAATTCTTGGTAGTTTTGTTCATTGTTCCAGGCTAAAGATATATAATAGATTTTAAAAATTAGATGTCATTTTGGGAATGATGATATATGAGCTAAAAAATATATCATGCTTTTGATATTGTGTTGTGTGTGCAGCTTACTAGGTTATTGATTAAATGTTTATATGATAACTAAATGCATTGCGATTTTTAATAGAAGTAATATGTAACTTATTTTTAACATTTTCAGGGACTTGGCTGGTGAAAAAACTCCAGTGAATGCTATCTTGACCAAATATGCAAGAGCTTCTACACAGAATGGTATCAAGTATTATACTGGAAAGCATGCAAGATAAGGCAGTATACTTGCAGAGGTCATGATTTCTTTCTCTCTTTATCTTCCAGTAATGCAGAGAATAGTTTTCATAATACTTTAACAATGTCAATGATATTTGAATTGTTTAGCATTGTTACAAGAAGAGTTATGAAACATCTTATTGCAAAGAAGAGACAACTAACACTTTATATTTCTTAGAATAAGAAAATCTCTGTAATCGAAACACACAAATTTTGAATATTTGTTATAAAGTATTTGTAATTTATTTGAAGCCTTTCTTTTATCCTTATTGGCAAAGGGAAATCAAACATTTCCTATTTTTTGTGTTCAATTAGTTTTCAAGTTCATATTATTCTTGACATAAAGGAAATAAACATAAATTATGTCTTTTTTCTAAAAGCTTATAAGAAATTCAATCTTATATTGGAAAATCAAAGGGAAATCAAACATTTCCTATTTTTTGTGTTCAATTAGTTTTCAAGTTCATATTATTCTCGACAAAAAGGAAATAAACATAAATTATGTCTTTTTTCTAAAAGCTTATAAGAAATTCAATCTTATATTCTCTACTTCAAACATAAAGACAACCAATTCTTATGTACATACTAAGTTTGTCTTATAATGTATATTCTTTAACTGAATGAATTTTTTTTAATGCAATACATACAAATATATAAAATAAGTAATTATCTATATTTGTTTGTATATATATATATATATATATATAT
>BOPN01007298.1:0-10000 GCA_017312705.2 Penaeus japonicus | reverse complement strand
ATTGAGATGGAATAGATGATTACAAAATGATTAAATGATTAGATGATTAAAGTCTTGAGTTTATTTTCTGTCGCTGCGGTTTAGGGAATAATTATGTACGTGATAACTCATTGCAATTAATTTGTATTGAAGTCTGAGTTATTTTCTGTACAGACATGTGCTTTGCTATATTTTTGCATGGAATGTATTAATAATTCTTACTTCAAGTTGGATATCAATAAAAACAATGCTCCCAACTGCCATTTGACTTTCCTAGTGCAACAATGATCATTATCTTTATAATTATTGTCACCCTCATAACAATAGTTATTACTTTTTTAAATGTTGTTATTATCGTTATCGCTATTACCTTTGTCATTATTGTTATCTTTTCATAACTATCATCCTTATCATCATGAAGCTACTACTTCTAATGGAATAATAATAGTACATCTATAACAATAACAATAATGATAATAGTAATGATCATGATACTATTAATGATAATAACAATAACAATAGTAACAATACAACAACAATAATAATATCAGCAATACAGTTGATAATAATAAGTGATAACAAAATGATGACGATGATAAAAATGATAATAATAATAATAATAATGATAAGAATGATAATAATAATAATGATGTGTGTCTATATATGCATGTATATAGGTACGTATATATATGTAGATATGTATGTATCTACATACGTATATGTGTGCGAGTGTGTAGTATGTAGGAAAGACGTATCAAACAGCGAATAATTAAAATAGTTGCGTAAATGTTTAGTAGAACTTCAAAAAAAGTGTAGAGGAATGCCTTTGTATCAAGTGTTGCCCTTATACACTATTTAGAAACGACCTTATGAGGATTTTTAGAAGTTTTGTGTCTTCTCTTCGAAGGAAATAAATCATATATATATATATATACATATCAAACTGACGAGGTCTTCACTCACCTTCGATTCGTAATTTATAAGAAGGTTACTTTTGACGTCATTATGTGTAAGACATTTAAAAGTAATGTACTTACTGACGGTAAAACCTAATCCTTATGGTGAAACCCATAAACTTTGAGGAAGTTGTCAAAGGCGTGTCAAGTATGTAGAGAGATTTTGAAACCTTGAATATCAGTGACTGGAAGACTAACGCTGTTGTTTGTGTCATTGATACCATTTCGGCTACTTTGTTTTTATTCCACTGTTTCTTTTTTTTTCTTGTTAGAGATCTTAGATGTTGATTGATAATGAAAAAAGCAGTGAATAAGAAATAAGTATATATAGACTGATTATGTGTACGAGGTGTAATTTAAGAGAGGATGGGGGCCATAAAGTAATGGCAGAGGACTATGTGGCAAGTCAAAAATGGTATGGTGTTTTATAGAATGACTTTATCTGTGAAGTAAAGGAAGAAAGTGAGCTCAGAACGAAAGACTAAATGGTGATAGTTGAAGAATGTAGAATGCAGAGTGAACTTTAGAGAGGAAGTAATCCAAACGGGACAAGCACTGAGAGACAGTGAGGAATTGCCATATGACTGGGAAACAACTCCAAGAATTGTCAGGGAGGCTGGAAGGAGGGTGTTAGGGGTCTCATCTAGTAAAGCGAAAAATAGCAAGGAAACTTTGTGGTAGATTTAAGAGGTACAAGACTGCGTTAAGAGGAAAAGGTTGAAAGTGGTATAAACAAGGAGGCAGAAAGTATACGTGAATTTAGAGAGAGGAGGCAAGTAGTTAAAAGGGAAGTGGCAAAGGCAAAGGTTGGAGTACATGACAAATTGTATATGTTGGATACAAAAGAGGGTGAGAAAGATTTATACCAACAGGCCAGACAGAGGGACTGAGTAGCGAAGGATATACAGCAGGCACAGGCCATAAGGGATGCCAATGGCAATGTGCTGTCTGAGGAGGTGAGTGTGCTAAGATGGAAAGAATAATTTAGAGAGCTGATGAATGTGGAGAGTGCAAGAAAGGAAATAATGGACGAAGCCCCAAGGGTGTAGGGGAAGATGCGTGCAGTAAGTGAAGCTGATGTAAGGAATGCTATGAAAAGAATGAAAAATGAAAAGGCAGTGGGTCCAGATGATATTCCAGTAGAGCTGTAGAGATGCTGAGGGGATATAGCAGTGATCTTCCTAACATGGCTGTTTAATTGAAGGAGAGAATCCCTGAAGAGTGGAGAAGCAGTATTCTGGTGCCCATCTTGAAGAATAAGGGAGATGCACAAAGTTGCACAAACTATCATGGAATAAAACTATTAAGTCATAGTCTGAAGATCTGGGAAAGAGTGGCACAAAGGCACAAGCAGCAAAAAGTGGACAGCAATATGGATTCATCCCGGGTAGGTGTGCATCAGATCCCATGTTTGTCTTACGAATGTTGATAAAAAAAAGTGTATGGGAGGCCGGAAAAAGCTGCACTGTGTATTTGTGGACCTAGAGAAGGCGTATGACAGGAGGCCAAGAGATGAATTGTATTGTGACATGAGGAAGTCTGGAGTGAACGAGAAGTATGTGATTGTAGCGCAGGATATGTACGAGAACAGTCTAACAGCAGTGATTGTAGTGCAGGATATGTTCGAGAACAGTCTAACAGCAGTGAGTGTAGCGCAGGATATGTACGAGAACAGTCTAACAGCAGTGATTGTAGTGCAGGATATGTACGAGAACATTCTAACAACAGTGAAGTGTGCGGTCGGAACAAAGGAATGGTTTAATGTACAGGTAGGATTGCACCAGGGATCGGGTCTAAGCCCTTTCCTATTTGCAATGATTATAGACAGAATGGCTGATGGTATTAGATAGGAGTCCCCATGGTCTGTGTTACTTGCCGATGACATAGTGATCTGTGGAGATACTAGAGGAGAGGTTGACACTAACCTGGAAAGGTGGCAACATGTACTAGAAAGTAGGGTTTGGGAGTCAGCCGAAATAAGGATAGTGAACGAAAGGGACGGTAGAAATGTAGTGCGAATACAATGCACAAAAGTGAAAAAGGTGGATTATTTAAAATATATGGGATCAACGATGCAAAGCGATGGTGGATGGAACAGTTTGCAAAAATGGCCATGGAGGCGAGGTAAAGGTGGTTCAGACGAGGAACATGTCGGGAGGAGGGTGTTAGGTATGGCACCACCGAGAAGGAGAAAGAGTAGAAGGCCTAGGAGGAGATTCATGAATGCAGTGAGTGAAGATATGAGAGCAGCTGGTCTGACTGAAGAAGATGCAGAGAATAAAAGAAGATGGAAAAATATGATCAGCTGTGGCGACCCCTAAGATGGAAAAAAAACAAAAGAAAAAGATAGATGGATAAATAGTACGATATTTTTGTTTTACATCTAAACTCATAGATATGCTATGAAACAAAATTATTTCGATTTCCGAGTACAAAACAAAGAAGAGGTAAAAAACAAAAACAGAACCAAAAGAACTCCCTCTTCCTTGAGACACGTTTTTTGTTCTCTCTCTCGTTCTTTTCTAGCCGAGTAGAAGGAAGCCCTACTGGCCTAAATGATCTTCTTACCCGATGTTGTTTTTATTGTATATCCACTTTTGGCATTGCTGCTAGGCCAGTGCTCACTGATACTTTAGTCTGTTTAACTCTGCACAACAAAGAGGTATGAGTGAGACTAGACATCTTAAACAGATCAATTCAACCATTATTTTCTTCAGAAGAGAGGTATGAATGAGACTAGATCTCTTAAAAAGACCGATTCAACCTTTATTTTCTTTATAAGAAAGGTATGATTGAGACTGAGTATCTTATTGCCTTGGCCAGAATCAGAATGAATGGTTCTTTAACTATATAATAGAGAAATTGAAACAGTCAGCCCATTCATATATATGAGATCAGACTTAATGTTACGTCTACATTGTTAGTATATAATAGACAAATTAGAACAGACAGACCATTAAGAATATTATTGATTAGAGTATGCTATACCAATTTTAATAATTAAACAAATATTAGTACTGTAACATAGAATGAACCAGTATCATTTGTTCTTCCAAGTTAGTTCAGGTAAACTAACATAAGGAGTATTAAACAAACCAATTTCAACCGATTCATAAAATCAAGATGATTTCATGATGGTACAAAGAAGGATCTAATGTTGTTGATACTCTTGCGTTGGCATAATACTATAGTGATAATAAAAGAATGAGAATATGAATTTTGAGACTTGCAGATTCCGTAATCCGTTTTTTTTTTGGGGGGGGGGGTCATATACTAAAACTCCATTTTGAAAATTGGATTAGTCTTTATGATGAAGATTAATGGACAGATAAACAAAACAGTCTTAATTAAACTCTCCCTCTTCTTTTCCACTCTCAGGCTATCTAAGTTTCTCCACTGCCCTTCTCTGTTTGCACTATTCTATCACTTCTTCTCTCCCTCCATCTCCACCCTACCCTCTTTCTCTCTTTTTTAGTCTTTTCTCCAATTATTTACGTATTTTCATACCTGTTTATATACTTACACACACACACACACACACACACACGCATATATGTGTGTGTATATATGTATATATGTGTGTGTATATATATATATATATATATATATATATATATATATATATATATATATATATATATATTTACACACACACACACACACAAACAAACACACACAAATATATATATGTACATATACACATATCTTGAGAAACCGAAAATAAAGTGAGGGAGACTTCCTATATTTTGTCACTCGGAAAGATTTAATTGTACAAACCCACTGAGACTTATAACAAGATAATATAACACACGAATACACACAGCCAAGTAAATATTGCAAAAATATTTATAGTAAATACTTTATACATGTCTATTCACCGAGTATGAATTAAGGTTCATAATCGAAGCCATATTCGTCGCGGAAGAGATAAACTTATCCATTGCTTAGCATAGAAGAAATAGTTAAGGAATCTTGTTTGGTCTAGTATTGAAGCTAAGCTCGAAGTCATTCATGTGTCACACAGCCTAGTCTAAGCCATTTCAATCACTATTAGGTAAGGACTGGAGTTGTGTAATATTTTGAAGGGCTTTAGTCTTTAAACCCCCCCTAAGGGAAGCAAGCCCTACCTCTCACAAGACAAAAATGAAAATCAAGAAAAATGAAAAAAAAAAAATGAAAATCAAGATCACACAATTTTTAGGTTGTGCTCATTATTTTTTATATGAAGATTTCAAAACTGTAACTCATTATATTGTGCAACTTGAAATTGAGTAGATAGAGTCGGTGTTATATCACCCTGATATGCCATATCTGTATGTCCTGTGAGCGAGGAACTTGAGGTACTCGAGTACTCTAAGCATACTAACCTTTCCCCACCCGAGCGGATAGTTGTGTTGTGTGTGTGTGTGTGTGTGTGTGTGTGTGTGTGTGTGTGTGTGTGTGTGTGTGTGTGTGTGTGTGTGTGTGTGTGTGTGTGTGTGTGTGTGTGTGTTCCTATGTACAAGCCAATGATACCTTCTAAACGCATATTGAATGTAGTCCTTATTTTTAGCAATTGCCAACTGGTTATATATCTCCTTATATGAAGAAGACCGCGTAAGCAATGCCGAGGCTTCTGCAGGTCATACGGTGTCACCTGATATACTGTATATTTGCATGTCTGCATGTCAGAAAGTGTAAGAATGCATACATACAAACATGTGAGAAAGTATACACCCGCAAAAAACAACACACACATCTATCTATATATCTTCGTGTGTATCTACCTATCTATCTATCTCTCTATCTATCTATACTTATTTATATATCTATCTAATTATTTATCTATCTACCTATATATATATATATATATATATATATATATATATATATATATATATATATATATATATATATATATATATATATATATATATATATATATATATATATATATATATATATATATATATATATATATATATATATATATATATATATATAAATATATATATATATATATACAGTGCTGGGAAAATTAATAGACAATTCTGGCCATTCAACTGATTTATTAATATTTTTATTGACAGAAGGATATTTTTAGACAGTAAATATGTTTTATTGTTTTTTCTTTATACATATATCATTTCAGTATTTTGTGGGACCTCCTTTGGCTCTAATAACTGCTTCAACACGTCTTGGCATGCTTCTAATGTAGTCTTGTGCTTTGTTCCTGATATCTGGATTTCTGTGCCAAACCTCTATCAACCGCTGGATGAGCTGTACTCTGTTGGTACATTCAATTTTGCTGACTTCATCTTTTAAGTCTTTCCATAAACCTTCAATAGGATTCATATCTGGGCTATTTCCAGGCCAATCAAGCACTTTGATGTTAAGATCTTTTAGATGACTAGAAACTCTTCTGGCTGTGTGACATGGGGCCCCGTCATGCATGAATATTCCGTTATTATCAGGGAACCATTCACGAAATTGGGGTACCAGGCGTTTATTCATTATCTTAAGGTATCCATCTTGATTCAGAGCGCCATCCACGATCTCTAAACGACCTGTACCTTGTGCAGATATGATGGACCAAACCATGCCTTTGGAAGGGAACTTGACTGCAGTCTTCTAACAGTCAGGGTGGTCCTTCTCTTTTGACGTCCTCCTCACCAATTTTCGCCTATCAGTCAGTATTTCCATCATTGATTCATCAGAAAAACATACCTAGATGCAAACAAAACAAATTAATTGATTTTTTTCACTCAAACTTAAATTACAGCTTTGTAAACCTCAGTCTTCAAATGGGTTTCATCAAACATGAATTGGAACAATTTAGATGCAGCATCTTGAATCAAACATGAAATATTCGCTATTTTATTTAGAGAAATATCTATTTTAATTAATTTGTGTAGAAAATGAATTCAGCAAAATTTAATGCATATTTACCTTTTCCCAGTCATCAGATGTCCAGTGGCTGTGTGCCTTGGCCCAAGCCAGCCTTTTCTTCCTCATGGCCTCGGTTAGTCTTGGCACTCTAGTTGGCCTACAGGCACGGTAACCCAGCTTATTAAGCTTTTTTCTAACAGCTGAGGGTGTACATTGTACATCATAGTCCACTAAGTCAGCTGCTAGTTGTCTTGACGACTTTGAACGGTCTTTTCTTACCATATCAACGAGAATTCTCTCCTGTCTTGGGGTGGTACAGGATTTCCTTCCACACTTTTCACTCTGTACACACTAGATAATGATACACCAACTTTATGAGCGATTTCTTTACAGTCGAGGGATGTTTCTTGTAGATAAATTTCGATTGCTGAAAAATCAGCCTGACTCAAGTCTTTTCCTCTGCCCATGATGCTTCAACAGGTTATCCTTAATGACTTCTACGACTAATTATGGGTCAATTGATACTGGGACATTGCTTTATCAGAGTAATATAAACAATGATTAGTAACCGGAAACCAGATTCCAGGAACGTGGATATGTGAAGCGTGGTTTCAGAACACAAGGCTGAGCGACGAGGTAATTTTGTGTGGAGACGAGTAACAATCCAAAAAAATTGATTCTTATCATTTAAAATAATATAATAATTATATAATCAATTATTTTATGTAGATTAAAGATTTCTCTGCATTATTACAAAAAATAGGCAATGTAAGTAATATATTTGTGAAGATATGAGGTGTTAAGATAAAAAAGTGAAGAATCCCAAAAATTGTCTATTAATTTTTCCAGTAGTATATATATATATATATATATATATATATATATATATATATATATATATATAGTACATATATATGGAGTAATTATGATAAAAAACACTGATAATATATATATATATATATATATATATATATATATATATATATATATATATATATATGTGTGTGTGTGTGTGTGTGTGTGTGTGTGTGTATGTATATATGCATATATATATATATATATATATATATATATATATATATATATGTGTGTGTGTGTGTGTGTGTGTGTGTGTGTGTGTGTGTGTGTGTGTGTGTGTGTGTGTGTGTGTGTGTGTGTGTGTGTGTATATATATATATATGTGTGTATATATATATATATATATATATATATATATATATATATATATATATATATATATATATATTTACACACACACAACACACACACACAAACACACATAAATATATATATGTACATATACACATATCTTGAGAAACCGAAAATAAAGTGAGGGAGACTTCCTATATTTTGTCACTCGGAAAGATTTAATTGTACAAACCCACTGAGACTTGTAACAAGATAATATAACACACGAATACACACAGCCAAGTAAATATTGCAAAAATATAAATAGTAAATACTTTATACATGTCTATTCACCGGGTATGAATTAAGGTTCATAATTGAAGCCATATTCGTCGCGGAAGTGATAAACTTATCCATTGCTTAGCATAGAAGAAATAGTTAATGAATCTTGTTTGGTCTAGTATTGAAGCTAAGCTCGAAGTCATTCATGTGTCACACAGCCTAACTAAAGCCATTTCAATCACTATTAGGTAAGGACTGGAGTTGTGTAGTATTTTGAAGGGCTTTAGTCTTTAAACCCCCCCCTAAGGGAAGCGAGCCCTACCTCTCAGACAAAAATGAAAATCAAGAAAAATGAAAAAAAGAAAAAGAAAAAAAAGAAAAGAAAAGAAAATCAAGATCACACAATTTTTAGGTTGTGCTCATTATTTTTTATATGAAGATTTCAAAACTGTAACTCATTATATTGTGCAACTTGAAATTGAGTAGATAGAGTCGGTGTTATATCACCCTGATATGCCATGTATGTCCTGTGAGCGAGAAACTTGAGGTACTCGAGTACTCTAAGCATACTAACCTTTCCCCACCCGAGCGGACAGTTGTGTTGTGTGTGTGTGTGTGTGTGTGTGTGTGTGTGTGTGTGTGTGTGTGTGTGTGTGTGTTTGTATGTTTGTGTTTGTGTGTGTGTGTGTGTGTGTATGTTTGTGTGTGTGTGTGTGTGTGTATGTTTGTGTGTGTGTGTGTGTGTGCATATAGCTTCGCATAAAGGTACATCTGCGCATAATGAGACCGGGGCGAAGGAGAGCCGAGGCAGCGGCGGGCGATGGGCTGGCGTGGGACGCGGCGGGCGAATGGCTGGGGCGAGATGAAGGGATTCCCGCGATGGCTTTTGTCAGCCTTGATGGAGCGGAGGCCGAATGACAGTCTTATCCGGACCAGGGACATGCATCCATGTTCTGCGGGAAGAAAGGAATATATATGATTATCTTTTTACCTGAAGCTGTATTAAGAAATCTGATCCTTCATTGATTAAAGAATGGACAGCTTGTATTCGTTAATAATATAAGTAGATATAGATTATATAAATAGATATAGAGAGAGATAGATAGACAGATAGATAGGTCATTCTAGAGTTTATCTGCCATCAGTTATTATCATTTATGTCTTTCTTCATCAATTATGACAACAGAAATAAAGAAAGACAACTATAGTTATAGAAATAGAGAGATAAATGGACAGATAGATAGTACACATTCAGTGGTGCTTACACTGATGGATTTACTTAAGTGCTGCAATGGCCTGCAAGTTTCAAAATATAATCAACATGGTTTCGGAAATAATTCTAAACGGACCACCTCATAGGCTGATAGAGGATGAGAATCAAGAAGAGATGAATCAAACAATATCCTTGTAAATAAAAATAATTTTACGAAGACCAAGAAACAAACAAAGCAAACAAAACAAGAATTATTTTAAGCCACAATGCACCGCGATGGAAATCCATAAAGCATAAACTATGCAAGGACCTTCTTGGCTAAAGTAGCCTGGTATGCCAATTTGATCCAAGGACGCATGGTATTGAGCATGCGTCCTTGCATGATCTTTCCGACAGGCATGCACCTTTTATTGCTTCATCCCTTAGCGTTGATGGCAATCCCCTGATCGTGAATCATGTGCCATACAATCTACATTCAGATGTGTGTGTGTGTGTGTATGTATATATATATATATATATATATATATATATATATATATATAAATACATATATGTATACCTACATACATACATA
>BOPN01007297.1:57500-61606 GCA_017312705.2 Penaeus japonicus | reverse complement strand
TATATGTGTGTGTGTATGTATATCTATCTATCTATCTATCTATCTATATATATATATATATATATATATATATATTGGCTGAACATTATTCCACAACTATACGCCAATAGTGTATCATCTGACCCTGGCTCTCTGAGGCAACTTCAACTTGCACAGCATCTGCTCCGATAATGTGACTTATCCTTATCCTTAACATCAAGATCGCCATCACGATTATCTTTCACCGAGGCTGCCTCAACGTCGCTTGCCCCAATTCACCATTTATGTTTAGTGTTTGTAAATCACTTTGATCTTTTTGTAGTCGTGGCAACGTGCAAACTATATCATTGTAAACAGAATTTCATATGAGTATTTACCTTATTCATCTATGTCCTTTTTAAGACTCCTAAGGATCTAAGGGTATCTATGGAGGTTATTTAGACATAAACCCCCTTAGATATATAGGAATATATATCTGTATATATATATATATATATATATATATATATATATATATATATATATAGGTATGTCTATATACATATATATTTATACATATATATGTATATGTATACATAATTATGTGTGTGTTTTGTGTGTCTGTATGTGAGTGTGTATTGATATAACGAAAAAAGACAAAAACAACTTGAACAGGTTTATAGTTAATGTCGATTATGGCCATTGGATGCCTCTTTCTTAATCTATTTAAAATGCTTTCCCCTTGATTTTTGCACTGACAGATTCTCTATAACATCTGATTATATCAGTTTTATAATTCAGTCAGTTTTTGGTAAATTCTTTGTGTACTTGTAAAGTTATACTATTTCTGTTTGTTATTCAACTGTATTTTATGATGTATTTCCTTTTGATTTTTTTACTGTAAATTATTCATGATCTTGAATGTAGATGGACATAGGAATAAACACAAATATATCTAAAAATCCTTTATTTCCCAATGGATTGATTTGGTGATCATAACAAGGAATGTCAACCAGAGTGAGGAAATGTAAAATCACGGATGTTAGATTGCAAATGTGTTTTATGGGTTGTTTACGACATTCCTTTAGAGTGTGGAGAGAATTTTCCTTGTGCTGTTTGGGTGCAGTTTCTCCGGCGTCCTGAAGTGTCTAGCGACCGTAACTTCCATAGGATGGGCGGCCAATGGATGGGCGTCCTCCGAATCCACCCTGTCCAAATGAACCTCCACCCTGTCCAAATGAACCTCCGCTGTGGCCGAAGGAACCCCCACCGTGGCCGAATCCACCTGAACTAACACCGACTCCACTGAAGCCACCTGGACGGCTGAATCCGGCTGAAGCCCCGCCGAAGCCACCTGGACGGCCGAATCCACCTGAACTAACACCGACTCCACCGAAGCCGCCTGGTCGTCCACCGAAGCCGCCTGGTCGTCCACCGAATCCACCTCCGCCGTAGCCTCCGCCGGGAGCGGGTTCGGGGTCGGCCGCCACGACGCACACCATCGCCACCACGGCTGCCGCCTTCACCTGCGGGAGATGCACGCCCTTGGTCAGGAAGCCATTTCCTACACAACTCGCTGGTAGTATTTTCAGTTCAGCGGCACAGAGGTTCAGAGAATGGAAGACATATTGTACGGCTACACGGAAGACCTTTGACAAATTATCTCATGAGTAGAGCTATGTGTGTGAGTGTTTCCATGTGTTTTCGTCCCTGTGTGTATCTTTGACTGTATTCGTAGTTGTGTAGTTATGAATTTAAATATATTGATTCACCTCACGAAATGCACTTGAAGATACATCTAGTTCATAGTTCATTCAGAGATACAGTCCCCTCCACTTCCTAGTTTTTCACTGAACGTTGTCAATGTGTGTCTTCGACTCTGAAGGAATGCTAGCACAAGAGGTCAGATGTTTCAGATGCAAGAGACTGGCTGTTTATTGACAACGCTGAGTAGTAAACTTGGAAGGGGGGGGGGGGGGGATGCGTTGAGTGATATGGACGAAAATGATCGAATTTCCATCTAGAGGCATTACCGAAGGTACTTGTGTTCCGAGACTCTAGGAGGAACTGAAGCATTTCCTCATCGCAACACCTTTTATACCCTGTCTTGGGTTCTCCCCACCTTCTCCTTAATTATCTCCCTCCCTCCCTCCTCTCCCCCCCCCCCCTATTCCGTGACCTTCTCCTCCCTTCCTCCTCCACAGCTCATCCCATCTTCTCTCCACTTTGTTCATTATCCCTTTCCACCCACTTCTTTGTTCATTACTTCCCTCCCCTTCCCTCCTACTCATTCTACCCCCTCCCACCTCCTTCATAGAGCCCCTGTCCCCTCAATCCATAACGAAGGCTCTCTATAGTAACTATGCTAGCTATGTGTGTAAATGTGTGTATATGATAATAACTTAACATTAAGTATCTTTAACATGTTACTTCATTTCAAATGCTGTAAAAAAAAAAAAAAAGAAGAAAATAAAATCAACAATTGGTGGGTATTCTCAAGGCAATGATTCTGGTATTGTTTCCGCCTAAAGTAAATCCAGAGAGTGTAAAGCGACGCAGTTCCAGATGGATCTGTGTTTACTGTTTTAGTGGTTCCGGAACCCTCTAGTATTTTGCAAATAAGGATAATCAAAATGAAAAATTACCTAAGCCAATTAAATCAAAGATCATATGTTCGTCATAAAAGTTCGGCAAAGGATTGGAACCATTTCCAAAATAAACCTTTTAAAAAGTTATGGGATCACTAACACCGATGAAAGAGCCAAGTATTATGAATATAATGAATAAATAATGCGGTAAAATCTTAAAATACATTAACAATACGGCAATACGGCAGAGGCAACCCCCCTATGTTTGAGTACAGGTTGAAGGAAGAAGTTGGATGAGGAATCAAAAGGAATAAATTCCATTCTAAAAATAGGTAGTTATAATAATTTTCAATATAACATATATACATAGACACACACACATATACAGACAGTGTATAAGTGTGTAAGTATGCATGCGTGCATACTTGCACACATATACATATATATATATATATATATATATATATATATATATATATATATATGAATATAAATATGTACGTAAGGAGCTGCTGTTGGTGGTTTCCCTTGTTTGATGTGTTTGATTATGTTCTAAATATTTTCCTACTAATTGGATAGTTCTCTATATTGTTGTATGTGTGAGTCAATATATTTGGTCAACCATAACTAGTTCCTATCAAATTTATGACTCCAAACAATAGTTTACCTTGGTATTGACTGTCACTTGACTTCTGATTCTACTGATAAATACGGTATGTACAGTATTGTATATGATTTATGTTTTATAACCTCCAAATGATAATGGTGAAATACATTATTTCAAAAGTGAAAGTTATCCGAGTGTCTAATTTCAAGCTCCTTTGCCAAATGTACAAGAACTTTGGCTGAACATTGTTCCAAAATATTAGCCAGTAGTGTATCATCTGACCCTGGCTACTCTGAGGCAACTTCAACTTGCACAGCATCTGCTCCGCAAATCTGACTTATCCTTATCCTTAACATCAAGATCGCCAGCACGATCATCTTTCACCGAGGCTGCGTCAAAAACTCTTGCCTCTAGATTACCACCGCTTACGTTTACTGAATGAAAATTATTTTCCTTTTTCTGTTGGTGTGGCAACGGGCAAACTGTATATCAGGTTTATATATAATGAGGAATGTGGCCATTGACCCACGGAGGACACTTTCTGGTAGCACTGTCACTGCGTCGGACTACTTGAGTTATCCCGGTTGCCGTTTTCTATTGCCTTACTGGTTGTCCCTGTTGACTTCTATCATTCCTTTTCTATGTCATTGCCGTACTGTTTTGCTTCACTTTTTCTCTATATCATCGTCATTTAGCCTAGGATTATGATTGTCTTACGACTTCAGTGACAGAACGTCACTTCATAGTTCCTCTTTATAGTGGCTCTTTCCTAATCTATCTCAAATGCCATCTCTTTGTATGTTAGACCAAGAGAGATTCTCGATAATATCTGATAATATCAGTCAGTTGATTAAGTCTATTCTGGATATTTTTTTCGTCCGTTTACTTGTAGAATTATATTATTAGTAAATGTTATTAAACCATATTTTATATTAGCTTTTTAAATAATTAAT
>BOPN01007297.1:47500-50000 GCA_017312705.2 Penaeus japonicus | reverse complement strand
TATATATGTATATATATATAAAACTATATATATATATATATATATATATATATATATATATATATATATATATATATATATATATGTATATATATACACACACACAGATACATATATTATACATATGTATACAGATATACACCGTCCATTTATACCTAATATCCAAATAGAAATCCGTCAGCCTTGCAATTCTCAGCTGATTAAGCACGAACTGCATTTAGTGAATATTCCCTAATGTTTAGTTTATTTTTATTCACTTTTATTTTCTATTTGCATTGCAGATTTATTACCCTTTATTTTAGGTGTCTGTTTGTGGGTTGGAATTACTGTTCTATTTTAAGCGAAGTCCCGCTAATTGATGAGAGCGGCGACCTTGGCGTGCGGTCGGCGCGCCTCAGGGTCATCTCTATGCATGATCTATCTGTCTACACGCACACACACATAAACACACACACATACATAAACACACACACATATACACACACACACAAATAAACACACACGCACATACACACACACATAAACACACACACACAAACATACACATACAGACACATACATACACACACACATACATAAACACACATACATAAACACACACACACACACACAAACACACACATACACACATACACACACACACACACTAATAAACACACACACACATACAGACACATACATACACACACACATACATAAACACACACACACACATAAACACACACACAGACACACATAAACTCATATATACATATACATATGTGTATATATGTATATGTAAATGTTACCAAAGGAAATAGGCGAAATCCACGGGAACGAGTGAGCGCATCATAACATATAATTCCTTCAATATTCTTATTTATTATTCCAAACCTAATCCGCCTTGAGCCATCAACAGTAGACAGAAGCAGAAAATCCATATATCAATTCATAATTCAATTCCTATCCTTTGTTGCCATTTTTGTTGCTAACTTCCTGGAAATATTCACTTCCACGCTTCCACGAAAGTCTAGCAAAATGCGAAAACAAAATAACTTTTCAGGATTTTATTGCTATAGAAATTTACTTTTATTATATGAAGAACTTAATTCTCACATATCATAAGAAGTGTCGGTTGTATTTTCATAAATTGATAATATTCTTCTTGTACTGAATAGGGTTAGAATGATAAAAAAAAAGAAAAAGAAAAGAAAAGAAAAAAGAAAAAAGACAAAAAAGAACAAAAAGAAAAAGAAAAATAGAGAAAAGAAAAAAGAAAAAAAAAGAAAGAAAGAAAGACAGAAAGAAAAAAAAAGAACAAAAAGAAAAAAAAAGAAAAAAGAAAAAAAAAGAAAGAAAGAAAGACAGAAAGACAGAAAGACAGAAAGAAAAAAATATCATAACAAAAACATCAATTCTACGTACCTACAAGTTGACCATTGTTTTCCTTAAAGGCGACTCCTTCCCCTTAGAAGGTCAAGCGGAGAGGAGGAGAAGGAGAAGGAGGAGGAGGAGGAGGAAAAGAAGGAGAAGAAGGAGGAGGAGTAGGAGGAGGAAGAGGAAGAGGAGGAGGAGGAAAAGAATAATAATAAGAATAATAATTAAAGACACGGCGATAACTCGTCATTGACCTTGATTGCATTTGGGTAAAAGGTCAAAGTCAATCCCTCCGAGATACATTTCCTATTAATTAATATCTGTTACTACCATTCCTTACTTTTGAGGTACTGTGACAATTAGGATAATAGGTGTTAATGATCATAGCAATAATGATAAAGTAAGGATTTGATACTAACGAAAATGTTCATGAAAGTGTTCTATAGATGATGGTAAAATAAGGATAGCATATGAATGAAAAAGTTGATACAAAAAGTCGTTTTAATAACAAAGCAATACACTCAGAAAGATCCCAGTGAGCGCATGCTTTCGCCAGCTCCTAAAAATCTACTATAGATCTGTTTATTCAAAGAATATATACATCCCACTAATCATATATATATAATATATATATATATATATATATATATATATATATATATATATATATATATATATATCTATATGTATATATATATATATATATATATATATATATATATATATATATATATATATATATATATATATATATATATATATATATATATATATATATATATATATGTATCTGTGTATATATATATATATATATATATATATATATATATATATATATATATATATATATATACATACATAGATATATATATATATATATATATATATATATATATATATATATATATATATATATATATATATATATATATATATATATATACATTAACGCATCCTTTAATTGGATTCTAGATCTGTATACACAAGAGCTAATAAACTGGACAAACTCAACCTTAAAATTTCGTTGCAATTATTAAGTAACTTTCCGTGTAACTCTACTGTCACCCCCCTCTCTCTCCCCCCCAAAAAAAAAAAAAAGGAAAGAGCAATGATGATGAAAGTGATGATGTTCATGACCTTGGTG
>BOPN01007297.1:30000-45000 GCA_017312705.2 Penaeus japonicus | reverse complement strand
GGAGGAGGGGGAGGTGGAGGAGGTGGAGGAGAGGTGGAGGAGGAGGAGGAGGAGGAGGAGGAGGGAGGGGGAGGAGGAGGTGGGAGGGGAGGAGGAGGTGGAGGTGGAAAAAGATGAGGGGAGGAGGAGGTGGGAGGTGGAGGGAGGGTGTAGGGGAGGTGGAGGTGGAGGAGGTGGAGGTGGGAGGTGGAGGTGGAGGGTGGGGGAGGCAGGTGGAGGGAGGTGGAGGGAGGCGGAGGAGGGAGGTGGAGGAAGAAAGGGAGAAGGTGGAGGTGGAGGAAGATGAGGGGGAGGAGGAGGTGGAGGAGGTGGAGGTGGAGGTAGAGGAGGAGGAGAGGGAAGTGGAGGAGGAGGAAGAGGAGGGGGAGGAGGAGGTGGAGGTGGAGGTGAAGTAGGAGGAGAGGGAGGTGGTGGAAGATGAGGGGGAGGTGGAGGTGGAGGTGGAGGAGGAGGTGGAGGAGGAGGTGGAGGTGGAGGTGGTGGAGGAAGATGAGGGGGAGGAGGTGGAGGAGGTGAAGTAGGAGGAGGTGGAGGTGGTGGAGGAAGATGAGGGGGAGAAGGTGGAGGAGGTGAAGTAGGAGGAGAGGGAGGTGGTGGAGGAGGAGGAGGAGGTGGTGGAGGAGGTGAAGTAGGAGGAGAGGGAGGTGGAGGAGGAGGAGAAGGAGAAGGAGGAGGAGGAGGAGGAAAAGAAGGAGAAGAAGGAGGAGGAGTAGGAGGAGGAAGAGGAAGAGGAGGAGGAGGAAAAGAATAATAATGATAAGAAGAATGGGAAGAAGGAGAAGGAGAAGAAAAAGAAGAAGAAGAGGAAAATGAAGAAGAATTGGAAGAAGAAGGAAAAGAATAAGAGGAAGAAGAGGAAAAGAAAGAAGAAGGGGAAGAAAAAGAAGTAGAAGAAGGAGAAGAAGAAGAAGTAGAAGAAGAAAAAGAAGAAGGGGAAGAAAAAAAAAGTAATAGTAGAAGAAGAAGAAGAGGAAGAAGAGAGAAGAAGAAGAAGTAGAATGATAATAAGGAGAATAAGAAGGAAAATATAGAAGAAGAGGAAGAAGAAGAAGGGGAAGAAGAAAGAAGAAGAAGCAGAAAAAGAAAAAGAAGGAATAAAAGAAGGAGAAGAAGAAGAAGAAAAAGAAATGACGTAAAGAAAGAAGAAGGAAAAGAATATGATGATAATATTAAGAAAAAGAAGATGAATAAAAATATGAAGAAACAACAACAACAATAATGATAATGATGATAATAATGATAATAAGGAGGAGGAGGAGGAGAAGACGAAAAAGAAACGATAATGATAATGATACTGATAATGAAAAGAAGAAGAGGAAAAAAATAATAAGAAGAAGAAGGAGAGAAAAAAAGGAGAAAGAACCGAATTCGAATGCAATATTTTGCATACAATTTGTATTTGTTTGTCTTTGTTTGGAGGACAACATCGTCACGTTTGTTATATTTTAGTTTTATGAGTAATTATTTTTTCAGTTGGTTATAGTCAGAAAAAAAAATGATTACAAAATATTTTATTGGAAACTTTCTAATTCTATGCTATAAAGATGATGAAAAAGGAAACAATAGCTGAGCAACAATACAACTACAACAACAACAACAGCAATACACACACACACACACACATATATATATATATGTATATATGTATATGTACATATATATACAGATATATCTATACACATAAAAACACACATATCTATATATGTACAGTATATCTATCTATCTATCTATCTATCTATCTATATACATATAAATATATATATATATATATATATATATATATATATATATATATATATATATATATATATATATATATATATATATACATATATATATATATATATATATATATATATATATATATATATATATATATATATATATGTATATATATAAGTATATATATATATATATATATATATATATATATATATATATATATATGTATATTTATAATATATATGTAATGTGTGTGTATATATATATATATATATATATATATATATATATATATATATATATATATATATATATATACATATATATATATATATATATATATATATATATATATATATATATATATATATATATATATATATACACACACATACACATATATATACATATATATATATGGATGGAATTCAAGGGGGGGGGGGTGAAAAGAAGGGGGTTTTAAGGAATGGGTTGGGAGTTTGGGGGGGAGGGGTAGGTGGAGGACGGGAGAGGTAGAAGGGGAATGGGGGGAAATTAGAGAGATGGGGGGGGGGATGGAGAGAGGGAGGGAGGAAGAGAGAAAGAAGAAGAGTTCAAGAAAAATGAGAAGAGGAAGGAACGAGGAGAGAGGAAAGAAAGAAATAAGAAGAGGAGGAAAAGGGAGAGAAGAAGGAAAAGGGAGAGAAGAAGGAAAGAGGAGAGATGAAAGAGAGAAATTAGAAGAAGAAGGAAAGATGAAGGAAATAAATAAGAAGAGGGGGGAAGAGGAGAGAAGAAGAGGGGAATAAGAGAAAAGAATTGGAAGTAGGAAAGAGGAGGAGGTAAAGACGAGAAAAAAAGAGGAACATAGGTAAACATCTATGTTTCGGTCTTTTCTTATCTTTCTCTCTCTTTTCACTATTTCCTAATTCATATCTTCTCTCGTGATTTACATGCACAATCGTATGTTTTCTATCTGATCGGTTCTCACTTTTGCTCTCATTCGTTTTGCACGTTTGCAATCTATCTGTGTGCTTATCTATGTATCTGTGTATGTATTCACACACACACACACACACACATACACCCAGGCACACACTCATATGTAGAATTTCCAAGTCTTTATTATTGGTACCCGTGTAACAAAACATAAATTATTACAGATAATAAAATGCAACAAAGAACTTCCTCTTTATCCGGCATAAGGAATTTTCTTCATGAGTTATATCCTTCACTAAAATATATATATATATATTTTTTCAAATTTCAAGTGCAAATCCCCGTGATTTTTCGTACTTTTTCTTTTATTGTTTGGATGTAAAATTCTATGAAAACAGAATACATTTTGACTTTTTAAAAATTATTCTTTTTAATTATTAATTTCCTTCTTCCTTTTCTTTCCTTCTGTTTCAATTTAAACACTAGATTAATGGTAAGTACTTGCCACAGATTACAAATTAAGTACTTGAAAAATTACACAGAAATTACATGATTTTTTCAAGGTTTTTCATATCCTAGCCGCCTCGCCCTTCCGCCAGGATCTGCAACAGCGAACCAAGAATAGATTGCTTATGAGTACCTATTTCCGGTCAGGGCCTGTGCAGTTGCAGGCCCTGTTGCATCCAACATCATGAAAGCAAGGTGTCTTATCATCACTGTGTACACGCTACGATTATCTGTCAGTATGTTGCATTTTTATGCTTCATTTGCACTTTCTGACATATTCAAGGCTGGTCAACATCGCTCAGCAACGAAATATCATAAACACACTTTCAGGATTTATTCTTCAAGAGTCCTGACCGCAGTCGGGAAACTACGAACAGAGGTGCTTCCGGTTAAACCCTTAAGTGCGACCACAGTAATTTAACCATCCGCCTTACTTTATTCTATTGCGTACGTAAACGAGTATGTATTATTTTTTACCTATAGATCCATCCATCCATCCATATATCTATCTATCTGTCCATTTCTCTCTCTCTTTCTCTCTCTCTCTCTCTCTCTGCCTTTGTCTTTCTCTTTCTTTTCCTTTCTTTCTTTCTCTTTCTCTCCCTCTTTCTCTCTCTTCTCTCTCTCTCTTTCTCTTTCTTTATCTCCCTCTCTCTTCTCTCTCTCACTCCTCCCTTCCCTCTACTTCTCTCTCTCTCTCTCTCTGTCTCTCTCTGTCTCTGCCACTGTCTCTCCTCTCTCTCTCTCTCTCTCTCTCTCTCTCTCTTTCTCTTTCTTTATCTCCCTCTCTCTTCTCTCTCTCCCTCCTCCCTTCCTTCTACTTCTCTCTCCCCCCCCCCCCTATCTCTCTCTCCTCTCTCCCTCTCTCTCTCTCTCTCTCCCCCCCCCCCCCTCTATCTCTCTCTCCTCTCTCTCTCCCTCTGCCACTCCCCATCTCTCTCTCCCCTGATTTATTGATGATTTATGTTTGAAAAAGGATACTTCTACGTTGTTATTATTCTATTATTGATTGAATGTAGTGATTGTGGATCATGCAATACTTATCATTTTTTTGTTATTCCGATGATTGGTGTAAATATAAATCACATGAAATAATTGAAGAGTGATTTTAAACTTAAATTACTTATATTATATGTTATATCACTGCTATATCAACAGTACTATGATAAGGAAACTTAAAAAAAATATATATATACGAATAATTCAAAGGTAATAATGTCAATAAAAAGTGAATATCAAGAACGGTGATTGCAACATAGCTAATACATAAAGACGTCTGTGGACTTTTTGAAAGGCATACATATTGACATATTTTGAAAGTAAAAAAGGGATAATTCTAATTTTTTATTTGTCATAATTTTCTAATTGTCATCAAAAACTACGTAAAAAGTACACCATCTTTATCATTTACAGTCATCTTCCTATATTTTATTGTGGTTATACTAAGCCATTCATTACTACGGCCCTGTTATTAAGACTAGAGTGACATGTTCTGATAGTGTGGATAGTGTAGTTAATAGTGTAGATGTGGAGTTGCTGTTGTATCATTTTCAGTAAAATGAGTAATTGTATTCCTCCCCTAACCCACGTATAAAGGATTTGATTAATAGCCTTATCTATATAGCTATCTAACTTCCCATCCGGATATAGATGTATGTATGTATGTATGCACACACACACACACACACACACACACACACACACACACACACACACACACACACACACACACACACACACACACACACACACACACACACACACACACACACACACACACACACACACACACACACACACACACACTCACTTTCCTATGTCCAATGCAAGACATGTTAGCCCTTAGCTAAGACAAAAATTATTATATTGATTCTGTAGCACAATCATTTTTTTTCAATGGACAATTTGCTTAAAACAAAAACAAAGAAAGAACAAAAGAAAATACGGATATAAATACAAATAGGAAACATATTATTATAAGTGAATAAAAGAAAAAAAGAAAAAGAAAAAACGAAAGGACAGTGATATTAATACAAATGACAAGGAAATAACTATATAAGATAATGCAAATATACAACAGAAATACGAATGACCAAAATTATAAATTCTAAGAAGTGAAAAAAGAAAAGAAATAATAATAATAATAATAATACACACTAGTAATCATGTAATCATGCGAAGTTGATCAAGTTAACGTAGAACCCGGATGTAGCCTTAATTCTCCTACATGATCCATAGATTAAGATCTTGTTTATATCTTTTAAAATACGTAATCAACAGAGACATGACCAATGGTAGAGAGATAATATTATCATTACCCTTTATTACTATTATTATCATAAACGGTATTAGTGCCATTATCATCGTTATTATTTTCATTATTGTTGTTGTTACTAAGTCATTGCCATTATCAATATGGTCACTATCATTATAATCATTATTATTCCTTTTGTTCAGCCTAGTCAAAAAAGGCCTTATATACCCTATAATGATAAGAGTTTGGTCATCCCCCCCCCCATGACTGGAACAAAAAAAAAGAGATTAAAAAAAGTCTATCGAATCTCAAGAAAACAACAACAAAAACAGAACAACAAATAAACAAGGACATAATAGTAGGATTTCTTTTTTCTTGATTTCAACTTATTTGCGTGATGGTCTTGCATATGTAGTCGAGTTTCATCTTGCCAAGCCTTCGCAAGTTGATCTTGAAAACGTATTTCGAATGAACTTCTTTCAATTTTGGAATTCAATTTTCCCTATATTGTATAAAAAGAAAGAAAGAAAGAAAGAAAAAAAGATGTGAATAAGACTGACTATCTCAACAACGGAGGATATGCTTTTCGATCGTAGTCTACATCGAAAAAAGCGCGTCAAATACATTTCTTGCGTTGTTAAGATATTCAGTCTCATTCATACTTTTCTTTATATATTTGTCGGAATTAATTTCATTTATTTCTATAAATTAATTCCAAAAGCAACGTTTGGGATTTCGTGTGTCTTTTAATAAGCTAGTTCGTCTTACGGCAGGATTTCTTTGACTAGGGTGTTCATATCATAATCATTTAGATATTTCTGTTACATATTTTCATATCAATTTGTTATTTTGAGAGCCTGCCTGGAGATGCAACTGACTATAATGATAATATTGATGACAATATAGTATATCAACCTATTTCTTTCTTTTGGTAACTCTACATGTATTACTTTAACCTTCGTAGGCCACCAGTTTGAAAAAGTAGATGAGATTATGAACAATAAAGTTATTATCTAATTTTATCATCGGGGTTAATAATTCTATTGTCAATGTTATAATTGGTAGTATTATTGTTATTTCTATTACTTAATCAACATCATTATCACTGTTATTTTCATCATCATTAGTATTGTTCTAATTATTGAAACGCTTTCTATTTAAGCATTATCGTTATCATAATCTTTATTATTCCGATTGTCATAGTTGTTGTTATCATTATCGCCATTACAATTATCACTATTATCATCATTATTGATATCAATATCATTATCAGTGATATTATCATTATTGTTATTATCATTATGATTTTTCTTCCTGGTATTATTATCAACATCATTATTGTAATAATAATAATTGTTATTATTACTATTAGTATTATTGTTGTCATTATCCTTATCATTATCTTTATCATTACCATTATCATCATCATCATTCATATTCTTCTTATCTACATTTTTCTTTTTTCATCATCGTTATTATAGTTGTTTTTATCCTCCTTGCTCTTGCTGTCTTTGCTTTTATCATTATCATTACAATTTTCATTATTATGGTTATCATTATTAAAAATATGATTATTATTATCATCATTATTGAAAGTATTATCATTATCATTGTTGTCATTAACATAGTTATTAATATTTTTATTGTTTCTGTTGTTATTATCATTAATTATTGTTTTTATTATCATATTACTTTCATCGTTTGTATTATCATTATTATCATGATGATTATGATTATGATTATTATCATTATTATTATCATCCTTATCATCACCATTATCATAATCATGTAAATATTACTGATATCGATATAATCTATGTGCAAGCATGTATATAAGTGATTATGTGATCATTAATTTTTTTATTAATGCAATTGACATTCACTTGAGCAATAGCTCAGTCAGTTTCGTGCAATGTATACATATATATATACATATATATATATATGTATATTTATATACATACATATATATATATATATATATATATATATATATATATATATATATATATATATTTTTTTTTTTTAGGGGCGACGCTATCATAATCATTAATAGTTCTATTGTCAATGTTGATATAGGAAGCATTATGGTTATCTATATTGGTTAATTATCATCATTATTATCACTGTCATTTTCATCATTATTAGTATTGCTCTAATTATTGAAACGCTTACTATTTAAGCATTATCGTTATCATAATCTTTATTATTCCGATCATTATCATCATCATCGCCATTGATATCATTTCTATTATCAGATTTTACTATTACAATTGTAATCATCATTATCATAATCATATAAATCATATTAGAAGCAATGTGTTATGTCATATTGGTTAGAGAATTTCCTCATCCGGAATTAATTTTGAACATATTTTTTCAAGACGTAATAACAAACATGATCAACACAGACACAAAACACGCTCGCACGTGCGCGTACACACACACACACACACACACACATAAACAAACACACACACACGCACAGTGCTTGCGAATACGTTTCTCTAAAAAGTTAACACCGCAGCCTCTGTCACTAGATCATTGACCTGAGGCGATTATCACGTGTAGATTTGATTGACAAGCCAGATAAGTAAACGATGGAGCGGTCTGAGGGACGAGACTAGGGGATCATGACATTAGTTGCATAACATTTTGTTCAATATCTCGATATCAAATGAAAATTAGATCAGAAGATATTATTTCAGTACTGATAATACAGGATGTGTAAATGTATATATATATATATTTTTATCCATTCCAGTTTATGTTTATCCATGTACTTTTATGAGAGGAAACATGAACTGACGAAATACACAAAATTTCTTGTTCTGGTTCGTCTTTTTCTTTTCAGTTCAACTTTATTTTGATTTTATGTGATGCAAGAATTAAGTCTGTTTAGCCCTTTCCGTTTCTTTCTGTCTTACATATTCATTTGCTTTCTTGGCGTAATAAAAAAAAGTCCATAAACCTTAATCAGTGAAATATGAATAATATTTATATTCACAGGAATGGTACAACCATCCATCATTTTGTCATGAAAAAAGAGTGAGCAGAGTGATCTTCTTTCTGTTCAATCAAAGAGAGAAAGAGAGAGACGGACATACACACAGAGAGAGAAAGAGAGAGAGAGAGAGAGAGAGAGAGAGAGAGAGAGAGAGAGAGAGAGAGAGAGAGAGAGAGAGAGAGAGAGAGAGAGAGAGAGAGAGAGAGAGAGAGAGAGAGAGAGAGAGAGAGAGAGAGAGAGAGAGAGAGAGAGAGAGAGAGAGAGAGAGAGAAAGAGAGAGGTAGAGAGAGAGAGAGAGAGAAAAAAAGAGAGAGAGAGAGAGAGAGAGAGAGACAGACAGACAGACAGAGAGAGAGAGAGACTGTGAGAATGATATAGAATGCTATATACGATATTGCATACAAATGTATCAAATACAACAAATAAATCATATGCAAATACTATACGAACATCACACTAGTGAGGCAATCGCCGGGTCAGGTCATGTCAACTTTGATGGATAGGTATTTTACACATGGTTGCTTTTCCAAGTATCTTAGAGCCTCAAAACGAGCTTAATTCCTCGATTGCCACGCCCCGTACATTCCAGACTGCCTTCCTGAGTGCCCGCCGTGGGGACAAGATTCGGGGACGGCGGATGCGAACCCCTTCCATATAAGCAGGAAGTTTGGAACATACCGACAGACCGGGAATCGACGACGCTACCGTGACACCTGATTTCCCCGCCTGTTCATACGTGTTGCGATGTTGTTTATTGCTGTGACCATTGTGCTGTAGTGAACATATCTTGCGTGCACCATAACGGCAGACTATCTGCGTTATGGAATAAACCTGTAATGTTCAAACCCTGTGTCTGGCATCACTACCTATTTTGTGCTGGGTTGTCAGTTACCATAGACTAAGACAACCCTCACAGAGACAGAGAGAGAGAGAGAGGGAGAGGGAGAGAGAGAAAGAGAGAGAGTGTGAGTGAGCGTGTGTGTGTGTGTGAGAGAGGGAGAGAGAGAGAAAGAGAATAACATTATGGGCTTGATAGACAAATTCATTAGAGTAAAAATATACCTGTCCCCCAAATCATCCCCATATGGCAGACACTCCTTAGAGGTGAAACGACTTATTTGTGTCTCGTAATATGATGTGCAATTACGTAAACAGTACCATAAATAATGGAATTAGGAAGACACAATATCATGGTAAAAACATAAACACAGACTCAGCTTTTGTGATGGGAACTCTTTTAATGACATTTGCACATTCCAAGTGTACGTTTCTTAAGACAGACATACACGTAGCTTAAAAAACAACCAAGTTGAAAAAAATCTTTAGTACACAACCTTGGCACACATTAGGATATGCTGTGACGGTACCTCTCTCGAACATCATGTTGGATCCCGACTGTGAGACGGCCACATAGTCACCAGAACCACATCATGTGAGTTTAACCCCCGTATTTATAAGATCTACCGCTTGTCCTGCCACTCGAAGAAGCTGCGGCGGTCGCTCTACGCAAGGGAAATAATTGGGATTAATTACAACCAACATAAATGAAAAGATGGGATTAATTACAACCAACATAAATGAAAAGATGGGATTAATTACAACCAACATAAATGAAAAGATGGGATTAATTTCAACCAACATAAATTAAAATATTGACTAAGTATAAGAAACTAAAAAGTCTCACTTGTGATACAATATTGTCGCATTTCGATTAACATTTTTTGCGAAAGAAAGGAAGGAAAGAAAAAATAACAACAGTGGTGTCTATGTCTGCTTACTTTGCCGGTCCTTTGCGTGCATAACTGATGAGGGAAACGCCTCCTGTGGAGCCCCCACCTCCAGTATGCCCGCCACTGCCTCCGAAGCCTCCTGTCGAGCCTCCGAAGCCTCCTGTCGAGCCTCCGAAACCTCCTGTAGAGCCACCGAAGCCTCCTGTACTTCCTCCACTGCCTCCGAAGCCTCCTGTAGAGCCTCCAAAGCCTCCCGTACTTCCTCCGAAGCCTCCTGTAGAGCCTCCGAAACCTCCCGTAGAGCCTCCGAAGCCTCCTGTATTTCCTCCAAAACCTCCCGTACTTCCTCCGAAGCCTCCTGTAGAGCCTCCGAAACCTCCCGTAGAGCCTCCGAAGCCTCCTGTACTTCCTCCAAAGCCTCCTGTACTTCCTCCGTAGCCTCCTGTAGAGCCTCCGAAACCTCCTGTAGAGCCTCCGAAGCCTCCTGTACTTCCTCCGAAACCTCCTGTAGAGCCTCCGAAACCTCCTGTAGAGCCTCCGAAACCTCCCGTACTTCCTCCGAAGCCTCCTGTAGAGCCTCCAAATCCTCCTGTAGAGCTTCCGAAACCTCCTGTACTTCCTCCGAAGCCTGTAGTGCCTCCGAAGCCGCCTGTGGTGCCTCCAAAGCCTCCAGTAGTGCCACCGAAGCCTCCTGTAGTGCCTCCCGAACCACTGTAGCCTCCTGCAGTGCCAACTGGCCGACCACCAAAGCCTCCTGCTCCAGTGCTGACACCAGTGCCAAAGTTTGAAGTGCCTCCGAAGCCGCCCACGGTGCCTACTGGCCTGCCTCCGAAGCCTCCGGAACTGCCAGGAAAGCCTCCTGCGCTCACACCGAAGCCCCCTGGCCTACCGGCGAAGGCTCCTGCGTTGCCGGCGAAGGCTCCCGCGCTGCTATAGCTCCCTCCATAGCCTCCGCCGCCGAAGTGCCTCGCTCCAGCTCGCCTTCCACTACTCTTATTTTTGCCCCCCGGGTCTGCCTCCGCCGCGCACAGCGCCACCAACGTCACCTGGAAGAAAGAGTGGATATGAAGGACACGTAAATATTTTGATGATATTACAACTCTCTTTCTCTCCCTCTCTCTCTTTCTCCTTCTCTCCCTTTCTCTCTCTCTTTCTGTTTCTCTCATACATACACACAAATCTACATTTATATATTTTTCTCTCTTTCTTTATATATATAAACACAAATAAATAAATAAGTAAATAAATGAATAAGTAAACACACACACACACACACACATTAGCCAGACCAGCCAGAATCAAACAAATAGATAAATCTATGCCTGTTATGATTCACTGTAGCAAATCCTTTCAACTATGTAGTCACTTGTAGGAAATAAGTAAGAAACACACTACCATAGATATTTCCACTGCGAATTCACTTAAAGACAACAGTGATAACAAACTAAATGTACAGCTATAAAACTTTTGCTCTTTGCTTATTACGTCACAGGAAACGAAACATTATCCAATGGCGGTTACAGACGCGCCTAGATCAATGTGCACATTACTCACAAGGACTACAGCAGCTCTCATCCTGTCCTACTCGAATGAACCTGTTGAGTGAGCTGAAGGTCTTGGTCCTACAGCGGTATTTATAGGCGCTTGACCCTCCCCTCCCCCCCCCTCAGGGTGGGGTCGGGGGTGAGATGCCAGGCGATGACTTAAGAGCAAGATTTGCACCAAGTCTGGAAGCAGCTGTGTTCTAAAGGACTAGCTTCGAGTTTACGAACCTTCGGGAATATTCTATCTCTCTGCTGAAGTATATTCATTCTTTGACGCAAGTAACTGTAGCAAGACAACGATTTCATAAGACACGAGCGTTGCTAAAGAAAAAAAATATATATAAAAAATTGCATGACGCCCGAAAACGTCCGGGAAAAACCAGGTACTTCGGCAGTCAGTCGTGAGCCGTGCGATGGTTGCCAAAGTTTGGGTAATCTTTACGTTTGTTTTGTTCTCTATCGTCGCATATTCGTGCTTAAGTTTTCCTTTTTTAAAGATCTTGTATTCCTCAATATTCGATCTAGTTCGTACCGGTAACTGACCTTGAACACGAGAAGGGGACCAAGCATGCATGCAAGCAGCTTAGATACAAGTGCGTTGGTGGTGGTGTTTTTTTTTTGTCGTTACTTAAAATTACGCGCCAGACATTGAGACCGGTGGACCAGGGTCCGCTTTGTGTTCTGATATGAATGCTAGGATATTTCATGGGAAGACCGCACTTTTCTCCCTCGCGCAAAAAAGAAAAAAAAAACACCTCTTCACCTTTTCTTTTGTCCGTCTGTTGGTCCACTTCTTCCTCCCACACTCCCTCCATCTCCCATTCCCCGTCCCCCTACCCCTCCCACTCTCATTCCCCGCCCTCTCCCCGTCCCCCTACCCCTCCCACTCTCATTCCCCGCCCTCTCCCCGTCCCCCTACCCCTCCCCCTCCCACTCCCATTCCCCTCCCCCCTCTCCCCCTCTCATTCCCCGCCCCCTCCCCCTCCCCCCCAGACATCTAACCTCCACTGTCCTCTACTCTCTTACTTACCATCTCTTGCTTCACCCGTTTACAGGACACTAATACTTTCTTCGGTTGATTAGACATTTTGTAGTGTTTTCCTTATGTCATCCGGTCCTTTAGTTGGTATTTGAGGAGCATTGGTTGTATAATATGTTATGGCGCAGTGAGAGTGATAGTAATGTTGATGTGTATGATAATAGTAATAAGGATGATGATAATAACGATGATGATAATAATTATGATGATAATGATGATTATGATAATTATAATAATCATGATGATAATGATAATAATAGTAATGATAACCATACATATAGTGATAATGATTATGATTGTGATAATAATAATGATTATGATAATGATAATAGTAATGATAATGATAACGATAATGATAACAATGATAATATTGATAGTAATGAAGATGATGATAATAATAATAAAAGTGATTAAGATAATAATCATAATCATATTATTATCATGATGACAATAATGATAATGTTAATGATAATAATTACAATACTAATGACTAATAGTCACAACAGTAATGATAAAAATGATGACAAATGATGATAATGGTAAGAGATGATAACATTAATTGCTTCATATTATGATTCGAACCCTTTGAATGCTTATTTCCTCCCTTTTTCACTTCATTCATAGATATTTTTTTTTAATTTTCGCTCAAGGTTCTATTCAAAAGTAGAGGCGGAAAATGTAGGTGTGGTTCTGTGATGTTCACGAAAAGGAATGAAAAAAGAAAAAAGAAAAAACGTAAAGAATAAGAAAGAACGAAAGGAAATTTAAAGGAAATTGCATATATAAGATATGTACTGTCTCTGTCTGTTTTATGTTATTCTTATACTTCTTTGAAATCTTATTTTTTTTATTCTATTTTTTCTATTCGTTTTGATGTGTCGGTGACCGTTGTAGATGTCAATTTCCTATGCATTTTGGTGTTTTTATAAAATTATTTACTGACGTAAATAGTGATTATCTTTAGCTATATCCGTATCTTAAATGTTAGTAGAGTATAATCTTATGTAACACTCCGATTATAACTAACGTGTATCAAATCAGAGACAAGTCGGCTTGATATAACAACATGATGTGAGTTTATTTTTACCGAGAATGTTGACACATTAAACGTAACATTGACATTAACTATTTCTCTCTCTCTCTTGTGATGGGTGCGTGTAGGAATATCAAGCTAGCAGTGGATATTGTCTGGAGGCACTAGACATAAGCTAGCATTTAGACTCATGATGGAAAGACTAGTACCAGGTGCTCTGCTCTTGTATCTCACTCATGGAAAAAAAAAAGAAAGAAAGAAAGAAAAAAAAAACATCACGGTATCACCCTCTGGCAAATCCTGTTCAAAATACATTATACATAATTCAGCATTTATCGTTGCACACTTTGAATAACAACTACGATTTTTTTTATCGATATGTCATTAGATGATGTGTTTAACGTTGAAGAATATTGCTTCAAAAGGTCAAGAAATAGAGAATATGATTTGAACTTCACCGTCACATCACATCATTTAAAGTTGCGATTGCACGGAATCAACTGAAGTTGCAATGGTTGAGGTTTTGCTGTTTCTTAGGTGACTTTTTTTTTCGTTGGGAAAACCAGTTCGCTTCCCCGCCTCATTGTGCACTGGATGTTTATGTTTTTTGTTCTTTCCTTTATTTGCTCTTTCGGTTATAGAGTGATTGGTGAGTAGATGATGTAATAAGGATGAGGATAATGATAACAGCGATGATAATGATGATCATAGTAGTCATAACAATTATCATGATGACAACTAGTAACAAGAAAAATAAGTAATGGAGTAGCATGACCTAAGACTTTAAAGATTTTAAAGGGCGTATGATGTGGTTTTCTATATATTTTCGGTGTGTTTCGTATCATATTTTCGTTCATTTCGTTCATACTCGTTCTTATGATGATGTTCCAGCTGGTTATCATCACATCATGGAAAATCATTTAGATATATCTATCTTTTTAGAAATCCATCTGTATATCTCTATATATGTTTTGCATTTATGTTTACTACAAATCTCTATTTATCATTATTAATTTATATATCCATACAGATTTATCTATGTAAATGTCTATCTATATTTATTTACATACCTCTATGTACACTCTAATCAACGCATTTAAGTTCAGTTTCCGATATTGTTTTGTTGTCTCGTAACCCATATGAACATCCAACGGTAATTTCCATTTCTTTAAGACTGAATTAATCTTCTTCCGTTTATCCCTTAGTGTGATGGGGTCGTCACGCATTATTTGCAATCATATTTACA